>JAGDQP010032536.1:697-21242 GCA_022664845.1 Lepisma saccharinum | reverse complement strand
ATCTACACTGTCTCTTAACTACAAACTGGCTACACACACAACAAAAATTATTTGGTGAGTTAAAACATGAACGCGTCCTCTTGTTGCCATTGTACTGATCGCAAACCACACTTCTGGTCTTGTCTGGGGATAATACCGTTAAGATTAAATATGAAATCACTTTTGGCAGCAAAGACAGAAAATGAATAAACCACACTTCAATATAGAAATGTACAAAACGTCCTCACCACGTGTCAGGAACACAAGAAAGAAAGGGGCGGAGGCAAAGGAGAGGGGAAAATTGAGACTGTATTTGTTCATTGTTGTTAACAAAACAATGAGTCTGTATTTCATTCTTTCTTTCTCTTGCATTCTATTACATTTGATAGGAATATTTGATAACGATTTAATTAAGAAAACTGAAAGAAGTTGGATGATTGTATCAAGAGTTCTGAAAGCAATATTGTGTGGTGCAATAAACAGTACACACAGTATACATACAAATATATTTATTTCTCTAGAAAGAATAATGCGATTGTTATGAAACTTGGAGGGTTTATTAAATATCAATCAAGGCTTACTTTGGTATAATTTCTGTATTACTATACGTAAGGGGACAAGAGCTAGGGGTATAAAATATGTGAAAAAGGGAAATTTTTTAGGGGATTTCCCAAAAATCCCTCAGTCGCGGGAAAACTGTACGTGATGGAGAAAACTGAATGCATATTCGAATTCAGCGCTAAAATTTCCTTTAAGATCAGGTGTTTTGTTTCATGTTACAAAAACCTTGTTAACTAGTGTTATCAGTAATATTGTGTGGAATCAAATATCAACAGGAACCACTTACCGCAAAACGTATATATTTTATAGGGGACCAACGGAGATATAGTACACGAGAAACAGCACACATATCATTTGTAATGTATCTTAAAAGGGCGTCACAATATTAGAAAGTGAATCATATCAAATACATCTTACACCCTTCTTCATTGTAAGCTATTGCCACGTGTACAATCTTTCAAGTAACGCTTCTGATCATGTAACAGGAGACATACCTAACCACTTTTTAGCACGGTATTACTAGTGTTGAATTAACAGTTTATGTAGATATTTCGCGTTTGTTTGCAAACAATCGCTTGATAACTTTCTGTTCTGTTTTACTTGCTCACGGTGTAAAACAAGACGTACTTCATAAAAACCAGTTCAGTGCGAATAAAAGCTTTATTTCTTAAAAACAAACGAACTCAAAGGAAAGCATATGCTAGTAAACACACACGCTAGTAAACACATGAAGAATCGTTATGTTCTTACACATTGTACTAAATAAAAGAACGAAAAATTACAAAGGGCAAAGAACACTCGCTGCTTAAGCATTCGTTCCCGATTTATAACATTTCAAATTTCATTCACTGTCTCCTGATCCCTTCATTGCTATTCTTGTGCAATAGTATTACAGTTGATGATCCTCTTTCTGAAGCACAAGAATGTACTTGAGAATCCGGTATTTCAGAGAATTTCTTCATAGCTCGCAAACGGCTCTTTCTCAGATTTTCCAAAAGCTCTGGAGACAAAGATGGTTTCTCATGGCAGGTTTCGTTCTTTCTCAATCGGCATCCAGGTTTAGTCAAAAAGTTAAACACTGCATTGGTGATTGAACCATCATTAAATCGCTGATCAACCTTAGAGCTTTCGCTTTCACTTTCAATGTTGAATGTTTGTGTACTTTCAAAGCACAACCTAGTTGTTCTCGCAACATTCACAGGTATTTCTTGTCTACTATCCAAAGCTTTTCGTGTTTGGTTATTAATGTTACCTTTAGTGTGAAGAACCGGTTTGTTCACATGTGTTTCAGTAGATAGTGACGAATTAGAGTTAAATAGAGTCGACTGATCCGTATCGTTCCCATGCTCTGTAACCGAAGTAGGAACTGAACTCACATTTTCTGTATCTTCAGAATTTCTTTTGAGTTCGTTCATGGTTCCAGCAGATCTCGTAAGGAAAGTTGGTACCTCATGGGACTTCCAGTCTACTCTCCTAGAGGCATTTGTCTCGGCTTCTCGATTACGAATATTTTCTCCATGGTATGATTGGTCTACAGAACTGTAAGAAAATGATTGTTTCTTGCATGGAAGAGTATTTTCAGCATCTCTTGATCTTGGGCTGGAGGAAGAGTTACAATTACCATCTTCTTCTTGAGACATGTTTCTCGGTTTTCTGGGAAAATTATGGAATATTATTGGCGGCATTTTTGCTCCTTTAGGTGGTCCTACTTTTAACAACTGTGCCAATTTTCCACCCAAAAACAAACTCGTGAAAGGTTGTCTTGATATTCTATCCTCGTTGTTGGGACCCGTTGAATTTCGAGGGAAAGTTCTCGACTTGTCTAACACATCGTTTTCGTTCTGTTTGCTTATTTCGGAACGATTCGATGTATTGGTTTCTTTCCTAAGATTGCATGTACATTCTGAAGATGGATTTGTATTGCAATTGTTTACTATATTTTGGGTACTTTTAGCAGAATAATTACTGTGCGATTGTTTTAGAGTTGAATAAACAGCACTCCGGTTCATAGAATTTTGTCCTGTAACTTGATCAGCTTCTTTCCGTTTCTCGTCAGTTGCTTGGCTCCTCGCTTGTGGTACAAAATACTGATTGCACTGGTTTCCTGTTATATATCTACTCTCACTTTCTGAAGCTGATTCTTCTTGTAGCCTAGTTTTACTGCACTTGCCATTTTTCTCGCGTATTTCGTTATCTTCTAGGAGATTCTCGATTGATAAATTAGTATCCTTATTTGAATGGCATTTTTCGTTACCCAGAAGTTTAGAAGCAATTAGTTTATCTCTCTCCACATTCTGATATAAATTTCTAACACTTGTGTCATCCCTATTTTCACAAAGTGATTCCTTAGAAAAATTAAGGTCCACTTTGTCGGGACAGTTCCACTTCGAGCACAAGTTTGATTCACGAACTTCTCTTTCCTCTGATTCCAGCTCCATTCCTTGCAATGGTTTTATGACTTTCATAACTTTCAACGAATTATCTTCAAAGAATTCAATCATTTTATTTAGGCATTTACTATTCTCTTGAAAGAAATCGAAGGTGTTTCTTCCTAAGCTCATATTACCAATGAACAATGAAATAAATCTTTTAAAGTCAACCTGATCATTGGAGTATCCTCTCCCTTCCAATGATTCATCGAGCTCATGTCGTTCTCTTCTCTTCTTCCACGTATCGAAATTTGCATTATTTCTTGGTTTTGTATCGTGAACATCTTTGTTCTGAATCTTATGCTTGTCAGAATTTGTGTTTTTTGTGTCAACAGCTTGTCCATTGCGGAAACAATTGCAACATGCATCTCTCTTACGTGAAGCTTCAAAATTATCAAAATTTTGTTCTGTACGCAGTGTATGGTCACAAGCGACTTCTACCCTTTTATTATTCTTATCATAAGGTCCTCTGTTCGCACTACCAGATCCATATATTCTTTTATCTTCATAGCAATTATTGGTTGTCTTCTGTGGTATTTGGCCATTGACATTCAACAGCGAGTCCTCTTTGTTAGAACCATCATCAAAGTCAGCAGATATAATTTTGCATTTACATTTATTACCGATAATATTTGGCTTCATTTGTCGACCAGATACAGTGCTTTTGTTGTTGTCACTATCTTCTGGAGAGATTGTCATCTCGTTCCGAGTGATTGGTGTCATTTTAGCACATGAATACTTCAACAGACATTGCTCATTATCATTCAAATCTTCAGAGATTTTTATATTACCTGATGTAGAATTGCTAAGCAATTTTAGGGTAGATTCTTCAGGAACATTAATGGTCTGAGTACTCGTTTCAACGGTAAAATGGTTAGTGGTACTCTTTGAAATATGTAGGCCATAAGACTTCACTGGATATTCTTCAATAACAGTGGTTTTATTTCCTGTAGTGTCCATATTTTTACAACGAGTATTTGGCATTAATGGACTATTAGCTATTAACACGTTCATGTCTTTAGCGATACCAGAATCAGATATTGCTTTGATATCTGAGTAAGTGCTTGAAGTATTTACATCTTTATCTGAAGGTTTTGTTGGTGACGCCTCATAAGTTTGAAATGGTATTTTGGCCTCAGACTGTTTAGAGTAATTCCTTGCTAACTCTCGATTAAGTTGTGTTATAATATGTTTCGCGTTCCCTGTGCAGCCGCCATATTCCTTTAAAAGTGAATCTTCCATTCGGTTACACTTTGTAATTTCTGATCCACTGGTAAAGTTCTTCAGACATTGATCAGAGGATTCATTATTAAATTGGTTATTATCATCAATGGCATTCCCTGCAGGTTTAGGTTTGTCACGTTCTCCTTCCGATTTTGTGAATGTCTTTTCTTTTATTGGTGGCGTAATTGAATTAGAACATTCATTCGGAGGTTTTTCGCATGAAGTAAATATTGAACGCACCTGGGACATATTTCCAACACTTTGACTCCGATTGATATCCTTGTTATCTTCACGTAAAGTGCACAAGCTGTATAAATTCCATGTCGGTTCGCCATCTTGTAACGATCCTTCCTTTGCAGACCTTTTGGAACCAACGTATCTTGGAATTTTACTATTTGAGCTATACTTTTCACTTTCCTGAGTGCCGGTACAAATGTTTTTGTTGTTTGGTGTAGAGTCATTGCTTGAGCTATGTGTATTGTCGTGTTCAACGAGATCAAATGCAATCTCCTCCTTTCTGTTAACTTCTGTTGGAATCTCGCAAGGTGCATGAGGATAATCCTTTGGTTTGGTGTCTTTTTCTCGATGGACCTTCTTTAGATATCGATGGTGGACATCTTCCCACGCTATATGTTTTATTCTCTTACGTCTGAATATCGATTTCTGGTTAATGGATCTACAATTCTCAAGGGTTTCCTTCTTCGATAAGTGACATTCTTCCACTTCTATAGCATCACTTTTGCAGCCATGATTTTCCATCTCTTTTGCATCAATGCATGATCTACTGTTTCCGTCTTTACTCGTTGTTTCACAGGCAGCACGCGTGGAGATTTCTCCACTACTCTGCGTGCTTTCCGTCTCTGTCACTGAGTGGACTCTCGAAGCACTCAAATTACTATTAATAAACAGATGTTCTATGTTCGTAGACAATTCTGAATCGGTTTTAGGAGGTTCACCTTGTGTTCGTAAAAATTTATTTCCATTTCTTTTAACTTCCAACGTTTCTTTTGGATATTGTATTATGATGTAGTCGTTGTCATCATTTTTATTCATTTCTCTTCTGTTGAGGTCCTCTGGAATTCTTCCATCAAGTTCATCACTACCCTCATTAACACCAATTGTACCGGAATTTTCATTCTTTGAGACCATTTGTTTATCATTGCCCATGTCCTTACTGTCTTTGTCTGTGTTTTCATCATCTGTTTCAGCAGCAAATTCGACCATCTTCTGTACTGTATCTATATATTTTGTAGAGATCGGTGTAATGTTTTTGTTAACTAGTTTCTCGCTTATACTATCACAGGACACCACTGAGATATTGCTCTCCGAGTGTTTTAGATTGCTAGCAGATGTTTCATCAGAACGCACACATTGGAAACACTTAAAGGCATCGTCAGAAATTATAAGATCACTTTTCTTCCAACTTGTATCGCAGTTATCTACATCAGACAATTTCTTATTTCTATTTGGAATATTTCTTTCTTTTTCCTTTTCGATATCAATGTGTTTCTCAAAACTGTCAAAAGAGACTTTGGAGGAACTATTATCAACTGATGAAGAATCGTTGTCTATGTCTAAATTCTCGGATTTAATCAGCGAATTTGTTTGATCGATCTCAGACATTTCAGCCTTGTGGTCGTGTAGAAGAGTTGTTGTTTCGGAAACACATTGGTCATTCAACTGTTTCTTCTCTGCCAATATCTTTTTTCTATAATTTCTCAATCGATTTGCAAATACGGTTTCCACGTCCTTGGTTAAATGCTCTTCATCATTGCTGTTTGTTTTGTTTTTATTGTTACAGATGTCCCATCCGTACATCTCTTTGTTGAGTTCTGTCATAGACTTTACATCAGTCTGATCAGAAATTTTATTCGGACTCTCTGCGCATGCGTTAGGACTTGAAACATCTCCTGTCCTTCCTCTATGAACACTTAACATGCGGAGGTTATTATCCATCGTTTCTCTCCGAGATAGAACTTTTCTTTGCAGAAATGTTAGAAGATGAGGTGGCATTCCTTGCCCTAAAGAATAGTTTTCTTTCTTGTTCAGAGTAGACGTGCTTGTTTTCCATGAAGAGGCGCTTGTGTCGGAAACAAGATCAATCCCACTGGGAGCCTGACACATACGAAGTATTTTCGACCTTTGATCATTCAGTCGTCGTTGATCTTCAACTAAAAGACTTCTTGACGATGCAACTGTTGCAGTGGCGAAAGTTGTAGAGGAGTTTGTGGATGCTCCACAATTCGAAATGTCTAGAAAGAAAAATAAAATTCTTAGTGAGTGGTGATTTGAAATGGTTTCAACTTCTATTCCTATATGTTGTATAGGATCTTAAGGTGGCCTGTACAATGACAATGAAATAAAATTTGAAGGCCTCAAAATGTTCATCTGAAAAAAGAATGTAAACATCCAGTGATGAGAAAGTTCTGGACATAATTCATAAGAGACGAGCAATATTCTATAAAGGTGAAGACAGAAATTAATAAAGATATTGTATAACTACTGGAATCGAATGCAGAGACATTTCCCTTGATATGGAAAATCTTTAGTTTAGGAAATCCTTAGTTTTTACCATAAAGTATGAATAAAATAAATGTTAATTCCTTTCACAAAATCACATTGTACTCGTATGTTGTTATAATTTGGAGGTTCATGTTCCATTGAATTGGAAAACTGGTATTCGCAAGAATTGTCATCCTTCAGTGGGAAAAGGTTAAGCTAAAATTGTGGGTTGTAAGTGTAGGTGGGTCTGGGCGGAATTAGTTACAGTTAGTGAAAGCTTCTGCACTCAATAGCAATAGAGTTAAGTTCGTTGAGGCGAGAAACTGAAGAATGCATCAAGCGCTCAGAATTAGACATGTCACGTGACATCATAATTGGTACCTGCGATTGTGGCGCTGGGGGTTCGAAGCCCCCGTTAAACCAACGATTAATTTTCTGGGCATTCTCGTTAAAAATATTAGTGTCTTTTTTATTTTTGAGATTTAGAGAATACATTAAAAATTAGGATCATACAATGGGAAAGCAAAACCAGAGATTAAATATGAATCCAAGGTTAAAATCGAACGCTACATAAATTGTGTGCCATTTTTATTGTCTTCCGTTTTCTCGAAAGAATAAAGTAAATTAGATTAATTACTAGGAAATAGCATGTACGGTATATCCCAGAGATAAAATTGACAGATCGGAAGGTCCAAAGTTTGTTCATCCTGACTGAGGCATTTCTAGGGTTTTCCTTACGTACATAGTATCATATTAGGATAGTAGCCCCAGACTAGGCTCTGGTAGACTTCCATCTCATTTCCCTCTACACTCCATTATCCAGGCCTGAACCAAAGATGTCTAAAGGATTAATATACGATTAAACTACTTCTGTCGACCAACTTACTTTACTCAATTCTCCCCACACATAGCGTCTTTCTAGTCGAAGATATGTCTTTCATCCATTTCTCGAAACAAATTCTGACGATATGTGATTTTTTTCAACGGTTTGGCACTCTGAACCTGGTCACGGTAAATCTGTGTTTCACTTGTCCGAGAAACACAATTAAATCGAATACTTCGAGTGGCCTGCAAAAACAAAGGACATAATCCCAGTTGTGAAGAATACCACAATATTATTATACACCGTTCAGGCATTCTGCAGGCGTTAGTTTCCCATGAAGGAAATCCTATACCCTTCAACATCTTTCCGGTGCTCATTCGAAGCTTGTGACTTCTGCAGTGTCCACGCTAATAATACTTATTCCCTAATAGTAATATATTGAAATTATATGATTGGATGAATTTGTGTCATGTATATGTATGTCCCTTTTATGTCTCAGTTTAAGAAACTGTATGTGGTATATTTGTCTTTTTCATAGAAATAGTGCCAAAAAGAATAAAACTTGTTATGTGAAACTTAGCATGAACTACTGGTGACATTTTTCTTAAGTCATCAGTCCTTTATTTCTAGGTAGGTTTGGCTCTCACAGGATTCATACTGTTATTCAGACAAGGTATAACACAGTAAGATAATATATTACGAGTTTATTATGCAGTATCTCTTCTCGAGTGCCAAAACCGAACGGTGTACCATAGGGTAACAAACTAGGTCCCGACCGAAATCAACTATTTTTTTATCCACATTTTCCTCAGCATGTAGGACTTATTGAAAAATTACCATGTATGAATGTCAGACTACGTATAAAATGTGACCATCTTCTTCCATCGCTACAAAGAGACAAGATAATGGGAAAGACGGTCAAAAGGTTTAGAGTTGTAAAGTCCACATAAATAGTTTCAATAGAATATGGAGTTATAACAAACAAACGCTGGTTTCCATACACATTCCACGCATTTTGTGTGGGAATTAGTTTCCAAGTCAAGATTACATTCGGAATTTCTTTGTGCTTCTTGAATGTCACCTCCAAGAAACGATTCAGACAGAGACCTTGCTTAAGCAATACAGTGTCATTTTCATAGATCAAGTTCAATCAAGTTCTGTGTTAGTTTTCATCAACATTCTATCTTTACATAAACAAAACTCACATTAGTGCCAAGAAGTTTCAATCGAGTCTTTGTGTGTCTACCACGTGATACAATATGCGCATACTGAAATTGTTATAGGTAACCATACTTAACACTGACAAAGATCCTTTAAGAGTTATCAATCTCTCTGACACACCCACAGAGAGGGATGAGTTACTATGTGGATGTATGAAGGGGACAGGGAATGACTGAGCATCCAATTAAAAGACTATACTGTATTATTTCCTTTGCTGCTATTGAAAACAAACTTTGAACACATGTTCAAAGTTTACAAGTTAGAAGGTTATGAACATTCGAACCGTTTCACTGTTGTTCTAATATAAACTACATTCCAGTAAAGGATACTAACAACGGGTTGAGTTGTTAAAATATCAACTATCGCAAAATATAAAAGCATTCTGTCTTATGCAAGCTTTGTGTCAAACACGTTAAAATGGTTTCCACGCCTCGCAAACTCTTGTCAAAGAAGCACATTTCCGCAAACTGAGAAAGCGTTATTTGTAAGCGAGAACCTCTCTCTTCCTGTTTGTTACAAAAAGAAGTATTCAGGAAAAGAACTTAAGAAATGCTTTTTTTTTTCTCTTGTCTTGAAAATGCAATTGCAAAATGTTCTTATTTCAGTTTCTTGTCTTTGCCACAAACTCGAATCCCTTCTCCAAGTATTTTGCTTTTGATCTTTTCTTTGCCTTTGATTTATCATATTCTCTGTCATCCTTAAAAATTATTTTTGTACTGTTCCGGTATCTCGAGCAAATAAGATTTGCCCTCCACTCTTCAAAGGCAAGAACTTCAAAAATGTAACATGTTCACTAACCTTGTAAATCTCGTACTTATGTCATGTAAATTAAACAACGCATTGGTTACACTTGGTATAATGGAGCTGCACTGCTTATAGCAACAGAGAAAATTTCTAATATTGATCTAACTTCTCATTATACTTTCCACAATGCTGCTAAATTAATGCGAGCACAACAGTATTAAAATCCAGTTTGTCGTCTGGCGCTGTCGCTGGCTATACTGATTACAAAATTCACTTGTTTATAGTTATCTGAGGATTTTCTGGGAGAACTACTTTATATTTTGTGATTGGCTACTCTGAATAGAAGATTATCTTGTCTCTAGTTGTCTGAGTCTTTCCTAGAAGAACTATGTTATTGTCTTGTGATCGGCTATACTGAAAAGAAGATTGGCTACATTGAATAGAAGGTTATCTTGTTTCTAGTTATCTGAGTATTTTCTGGAAGAACTACTTTTACATTTTGTGATTGGCTATACTTAATAGAAGATTGCCTTTGTTTCTAGTTATCTAACTTTTTTTTTTTAGATGAACCGCCTTTGGTAATTTGTTAAGAGGCTGAAGAAATGAAATCCAGTTGTGTTGGCAGGCTTCTCTACAACTGTTAAGTGATCTATATACCCTTCCGGAATCCCTACCCTCCAGGGAAGCGTGTCCCCTGGCCTGATTCTCAATAATAAATTGGTCAGTTTATTTAAGAGAGTAGCCATCAACAATTTGAACTTACAATCTTTTCCTTACGAAGCATGCATATTACTGTCGGTGATCTATGCCGCTCAGTACTTGGTTTATATTTAGGGGAAAGATGCGTGTGTTCTAGTATTAAAATTACATTGGTAGCTTCCGGTCTATTTACCGAATCTGACCAAAAATTTTCAATCAAGTTGTGAAATATTTTATTAACATGAAGGCAAATGAACAAGTAGGAAACGGCAAGGGTTCCTAGTAGTGCCCGTAGCAACTAATATTATTGTCCATCATTATAATTAATTATTAGTTTAATCGTTACTCGGTTGCAATAATAAGTAGTTATAATCAAGACGCCAGCTGTCAAATAGTTTATTTGGCAGACCATATAGGTCGAACTTCAAATCCTGCCATTCAAGAAAAATGCTTTCCTGATTTTTATGAGTTTCACTGTAGGAATATCGGGATCGTACCAGAGGCCCTTGGTACAATTCGTTTCAACGGGCGTGCTCGCTCAAGGATGCCATCGCTTAGAATTACAATTGGCTTTGACTTCAAAGTATGTATATCCCTTAATTTCTAATAAAAGAATAATAATAATAATTGTGGGCTTTATGTCTGAAAGAAGAAAGATCTTCCAACTGTTATAAACTCCCTATCAACTCGCTGATTAAACTTGCACTCAGATTTCCATTCAACACTTAAAAACTATAAGAAACATAATGAAGTGCCTCTCCAAACATAGTTGAGTTGAGTCTAAATTACAGTATGTGTAAAATAAGAAACTTAAGACATTCAAAAGACCTAATAAAATAAATAAGTATCGTGCGCAAAGCAAATTTCGAACAAAAGTGTTGTTTGTGCTGAAGTGGGCTAAGGGAATTGGGAGGCGAGGCCAATAATTTTAGTAGTATTTTGTTTTTCGGATGAATTCGACAATGTTTATTTAGTCAACTATATTTATTATCTATGGTTGAGAACATAGAGTTAGGAAGAAAATAGAGAGAACATACATGACGTCACATGAAGCCAAATTAAGGCTCATCGGCAGCCAGCTTGTGTGGCCCCATTAGAGTCCCTCTATACCGAGTACTGTGAGGATTGCCTTTTTCGATAGAGGATGAGTGCACCTCAGAAAGGCAATACTCGGAAAAGAGGGTCTCTAAATATGGGGCCAGTTAATATGGCCGAAATGCCTCGTCCCTTCCGTCTCTTTGCTTCATTCCCCTCTCCAACAAAACAGACTAAGGTTCCCTCTATTTATATTCCTAACTCTATGGTTGAGAACGTATAACATGGAATATGTAAAATGAGTAATATATTATGTATTATGCTTGTAATCTATGCTACAGAGGAATAAGTAAATGAAGTATGCGTCTCATATAACATTTGATATTGCCTTTTATTCCTGTAAGTGACCTCTAGACAATCGTCTTCGTTTCAAACATAGAGTTAGAAATACAAATAGACGGAACGTTAGGCTGTTTTGTTGGAGATGGGAATGAAGCCAAGAGACGGAAGGGACGAGGCATTTCGCCCATATTAATTGGCCCCATATCTCTGAGGTGCACTCATCCTCCTATCGAAAAAGGCAATCCTCACAGTACTCGGTGTAAAGGAACTCTAATGGGGCCACACAAAATGGCTGTCGATGAACCGTAATTTGGCTTCATGTGACGTCATGTATGTTCTCTCTATTTTCTTCCTAACTCTATGGTTTCAGAACTGAATCTTTCGTATTGGCAATATGATAATGGTTATTCAGACAGCCTTATGTTGGAGTCGACTGTGGATGGACTTTAGATACTCCCGCTTCCTAGTCTAATATAGAAACCATGACTAGAACTGTGATTTAAGAAAAGCTTTTTTTCAGTTTGGAAGAGGTTTCATACTAGTACATTCATGGATTCACCTGACCGAATTCCAAAACTCGTATCTACCTTTCACATTCACACAACTGAAGAAAAGAAACCGTATTGAGTATAAAATAAAAAGAAATGATGTACGGTTAATCAGTAAACTAACGAAGAATAATAAAATAATATTCAGCTATTGTTATAAAAATTCAAGAATACTAGATTCTTACGTAAACGACAGCGGAAAGTATAATGATTAGAACAGAAGAAAATCTCAATAAATTCTAATATTAGATGAGATAACGTACAAATATCCAGCTTCAATAGTATTGATGAAATATTATAAACGAGTAGAGTAAAAAATGAATACATAGTAAATTGCAGTAAAGGTATTTACTATGAAGAAAAATATTTTCCAATTTTTTTTCACTTCGTTAAATTTCAGCTATTGAGAAAAATATTGTTTAAATGTCTGTATACGAGCTATCGCGTTGCATACAGCAGAAACTGGACGAGTTTCGAATTTTATTTATGGCCTTTAGGCATCTAACGACAGGGGAGGGGAAATAATTCGGGAAGGTGTCGGGCAGGGCCTATGTTGAAGGTGCTATCCTGGCATTTGCCTGGTATGACTGAGGAAAAACCTCAGTCAGGATGTTCGGCCGCTGGGATCGAACCCAGGACCTCCCGAATGCTACGCCAATGCTCTACCACTGAGCCACGGCGGCTCGGCCTGTGGTCTTTCTAGAGTGATAAAAGAAAACAAATGTTCGAAATGTAGATGTGGAGAAAAAGGGAAGAAATTAGTTTGAGGCATAAATGTTCCGTAATAAAGTCTAGACAGGGTAGGCAAGAGAGCAACAATACTAACGGTAATAAAGCATAGATCTGGGCGTTGATTAAGCAGATTTCAGTGGTATCCGGAAACATACAATTGGAGATATGGTTAAAGATGATGAGGAAGAAGATCGCTGCAACTCTCTGACAGTATTTAGGAAATAAAAGTCAAACGTTAAAGCACAGAAGAAATACTTTTAAGTATTTCCGGAAATGAATGTTACTACAATATTGAAGGACGTTTCTTTCACATTTGCAAACGGTTAACGACCGGCATTTCTCTTTTGTTTTTAAAAATCTTTTATGAATGAGGAAAAAAGCATTTTCCTTTCGCTGTAGAGAAAACATTTGGAATGTAGCCACCGACCAAAAGAAGACGAAATAAAAAGAAAGGAAATAGAAACGAAGGATACATCTCGTAAATTTCACAAGCCCTAGCAGCTGTTCTAAATGTCTGTTGCACCCCCAACGGGAGATGGAAAGTCGAAAAGATATATTAACAAATCCGCTCAATTTCATTAATCTTAATCGCTCACAATTACACGTTTCTCTGGTCATGAATTAAGAGTAGAACCCTCCACGTACACGACGGCAACTTGGCAAGCGTACTAATTGGTTAAACAAATAGAGAAAAACTTGCAAGATAAGAAATAAAGACACATGGACATGTGTGTGCATACGTAGGCTATATGACACAGTAAAACAGAGAAAGTTGTATTATTTTCATAAAAGAAATATGGTTCACGGAAGTTCAATAACCTGAACAAACTGATATCTCAAAATAATAGAGCAAAGAGTACCAATATTTCGGCATTATGATTCTTTAGAGACTAACTATGAGGGGAAAAAAGGAAAAAAAATAAGTAGAAAAGAGACGGGAGTTGCAACTGTCCTCATAGCGTAGTGGTTAGAGTAACGGACAACGAATCAAATATTTTCGAATCCCGTCGCAGACAGTTGGTAAAATTACAAACTGAAGCTGAAGACACGAGAGAAGAAGAGCTCTCTTGAAACGTTGTAGAAATAAAAGTTTAGTTGAAAATTATGAAGACAATGGACTAAGTACAACTAAATATTATACGAATAGACAGTAAACATTGTCGCTAACCTTAAATCAAGTAAAGCTAGTGTGCTTCAGAGCTGAGATACAAAAGAAGAGACGGAACACTTACTTGAATTCCAAGCTCTATGCAATCGTGGGTGTTGCAGGAATGCTGCAACAACGAGATGAATAGAACAGCTTATAGAATATTTTTGCTCTCTACCTAAAACAAATGGAATTTCTTGAATGGGATTTCTTGACCACAGTTGACAATCTCTTATAGAGAGATGAAGAAAATGGTAAAGCAATTGGTGTGGATGCTATTCCGATTAAATTGATAAAAAAGAAAAATAGTAGAGAAAGAACCAATAATGATTCCACAGGGAAAGAAGAACACAAGAAGATGTAAACATCACCGAGCCATCAGCCAGATAGCGTACTCAGCAAAGATTCTACTACGAATATTGAATATAAGATTATATGGTAGGATGAATGCAGAAATTGAAAAGGAACACTTCAGATTTCAAAGAGAAATAGACAAAGCGATTATTTTGTCAAATAGAAAACTTAATTTGTTAAAAACAACATGAGAGAGAGAGAGAGAGAGGCAACAAGGTAAAGAAGTATACGTAGCATTTGTTGATTTCGAAAAGGCATTCGATCGAGTCAACCAGATAATCTTAATGAAAGTATTAAAGATCTGATGGTTGTACAATGATAAGACCGAAAAATATTTATAAGGAACTTGTATTTTAAATAAGAAAATGAGTAATATTAGACCCTTAGACTTATCAGAACGGACAACAGCAGTTCGAGAAATGAAAAATAGATGTTGTCCGTCGCCCACTTTATTTAATATATAAATGTCTAGAAAACAAGTTGGAAAGAGATTCTTCGAAACCGAAAGAGGAGTTACTGTCAGGAAAAAAAAAAGATATAATGCATTAGATTTGCATATGATATGGTTCATTTTGCAGAGAATGATACCTCGCTTAAAAAGATGTGAAAGCAGTTGTAAGGAAGCTACGATAAACACGGAATGAAAATAAACGTAAAGATAACAAAAGGAATGGTAACTGGAACAAATCGAACCATAGAATCAAACATCAAGACTGGAAGAGAAGAAGTAGAACAGCTAACCAGCTTGGAAGATTTCAACATGTGGATATGGAGAATGGGAAACTTCAGCTGACCATAGAAAATTCCTAAAGAGGAAGTGCTTAACAGAGTAGGCGAAAGACGAACACACTGAAGACAGCAAAGAAAGGAGAAAAACTGGTTAGGGCATTAGATGCACAGAGATTGTGCATAGTCTTGTCCACGAGACGAGACGAGACAAAGAAATGGCTATAGAAAACGAGAAACAAACAGAGCTCTCGTAACATAAAATATACATCTTTTCGAGACGAGACAATCTCTGGACAAGACATTTTCGAGACGAGATAGCCTAAATCTCGTCTCGCGGGCAACACTATCAGTGCATTAGAGAATGCACCTTAAGATATGGTGGAGGAAAAAAAGGAAGAAGAAGAATACTTCTTAACAGTATTAGGGTACTTATTGTGTCTTTAGAGCACGCTTGTCTCATGCCCATTTTTATGAAAAGTGACTTATCCAGCAACTTCTGTTGATCAGAAGCATATCGTTCTTCTAACGTTTGTGAAGAAGATAAGGGACAACTCTAATCTAATCTAATCTAATTTAATCCAAAAGTTTCATTTTTTAAAACATAATTCCCTTAGTTTTAATCGAAGTTCTCATCTTCAAATTGCTCTCCTGTAAAAGTTAAAAATTGGCATATGACAAGTATGCTTTAAAGACGTGATACATCGTATGCTAAGAGAAAAACAAAACCGCATGATGATGAGCACCGTTCTACCATATAGTTGATGATTCTTTCACTTTTAAGAAGGAAAAATGTTTCTTTACCAGACATAATTAGTTATCTGACATTGAATTAGCCAACTAAATGGATAATAATCTTCTCATAGCGGTGCTCTTATCCTCTTTTCCAATATGTATCCTATCCTCTGTACCCTTTCGTAAAATAAGCAAGATTCGTAAAACAAGTTCTCAGTGTATAACTCTAGTCTATAAATTTCCCCCATGAATCTGTACGGAATCGAAGATGCTCTGCCCTCAGTCAAAGAAAAAGAAAGTCTATTAATCAATGGTGGTGAGTGTATTTGTTGCCGCGTTGCGCAACACCCTCTTTCTTAAGTTATTAGGTAGATTTCGAAGAAAAATCTACCTATTGAGATCGGTACGATATGAAAGTATATATATCTATTAATACTCTAGCTGCCACAATTTTGAAGATATTTGAACCAAATTTTTATATGTTGTTTCTAGGCTTAATAGCTTGGTTAAGGTCGTTAATGAGCAAAATCGGTCGCCATCTTGGATCCAAAATGGCCGCCGAACCCATTGTTGTATAGAATACATAGCCTAAACCGCTGGGGATATTGAAATCAAATTTGGCATAAAGGTGCAACATCACTGTTTGATTACAAAAATGTTACCTAATGAGTTCAAAGACGCCATCTTGGATCCAAAATGGCGGAAGCAAGAAATCTATTTTCCATACCGTTTGAGCTAGAAATACGAAATTTGGCACAAAGCTGTATTATCATTAGTAGTTCAAGAAAATATTACGAAATGTTGAAAAAGTCGCCATCTTGGATCCAAAATGGCCACCGAACTCATTGTTGTATAGAATACAGAGCCTAAACGGTTGCAGCTATAAATATCAAATTTCGTAACACTGTACATTATCACTTGTATGTTATTAAAATATTACATGATGTATCCAAAGATGCCAACATGGATCCAAAATGGCGGACCTAAAAATCCATTTTCCACATCGTTTGAGCTGGAGATACGAAATTTGGCATAAAGGTGCATTATGACGAGTAGTTTAGGGAAATATTACATTTGGGAAAAGTTGCCATCTTGGATCCAAAATGGCCGCTCAAAAACCCATTTTGCACACCGTTTGAGCTGGATAAATGAAATTTTACTTGAAGGTGTACCATCACAAGTAGGTCACGACAACATAATAGAACTTTCAAAAAGTCATCAACTTGGATCCAAAATGGCCGCCCCAAAAACCCAATTTCCAAATCATTGAAGGTAGAGAAACGAAATTTTCTTTGAAGGTGTATGACCAAGAGTAGGTTACAATAAATGGGGCAAACCTCCCCTTTGGGGGCGCAGCCCACCGTGGGAGGGTGCAGATGGACACCATGGTGGTGTAGTGCTGCAGGGAGTTTTTGGTTACATCCAAAGGTGGTGCATCCTCTCAACTGGAGTTGGAGGCGAACCCCTACGGAGGTCTGGGGGCAGAGCTTCCAGTGAAGCAAAGCAAGTATATATATATATATATACACGTCTTGTGGGGTGTCGGGGTATCGTTGAATAGCTCTTGATGAATAATCTACAAATCAATAAATAGTTTCTCGATAACTCTCATATAAGGCGAGATTTGAATTTTTCAAAATAAAAAAAACTTCGAGATCTACCTCAGCCTGTAGGACTACCGAAAGGGATTTTTTTAATGTTTACTTCAATCACTCTAAAATATAGAATATGTAATAATGTTCTACCCATCGGTGTTCAGAAAAGCCATAGTTTCCTTTTAGGAAGAGATAAAAATACTTCACAAGTCCACAGTTTAATCTTGGTGTGTAATTTGCCCGCAACGTTTTTGAAGCCCAACTCGCTATACACAAGCTTTATCTTTTCTGCATGTTCGAGTGACATTTCTCATAGCAATTACCATAGAGAGTGGGAGGTTTCAGCGATCAAATCACTCACAAGGTTTTCTACTCTCTTCTCCCCTTCTTAGCTCTCCATTCCATCCAGTAGGTGGCAAATGTGGCGCGCATGACCTCCGGCGAGGCTGCAAAAGCCGTCTGGTAGTATCCTTTCACTCGCAGTTTCTGTTTGTGTGTGTGTGAGAGAGAGAGAGAGAGAGAGTGTGTGTGTGTGTGTGAGAGAGAGAGAGAGAGTGAGCGCGTGTGTGTTCCTTCCTGCCTTTAAATAGAATGCAGTCTCACACGCGACTCTCGAGCTCTACGTAACGATACTGGAGTGACTGCTTAGTGTCGAAAGATAGATGCCAGAGCAAATATTTAAACTTGTATATCCACTTCCAGTTTAACCCAATCTAGACCAAATTTTCAGTTCTATCTCAATTTTTTACGCACAAAATCGCTGTGCGGCCCGTTTTTTATATAAGTTTCAATTCCTGAGTTATTCATATAATAGTATACCGCGTGTAATAGAAAATACTGCAAATAATATTGACGTTTTTTTTTGCAAGAATTAAGACATAAATTAAAAAACGGACCACACAGCGATATCAAGCGTGAAAAGCTGAGTTAGAACTGAAAATTTGGTCCATATTGGTTTAGACTGGAAGTGGACAAACGAGATTAAGTGTTCTCTCCATTTCCTGGCTTCATATATTCATGAAATTTTTGGCAGCATCAGCAGTCAGTCTAGTATCGCTTTTAGACAGAGGTCATTGCGGGCAACTCATGTAACTTTAATTGCGATATCATAATGTTAAAACTATGGCATTGTATCGTCCCATTTCAAATACTGTGTGTATACATTGTTATGCTCATCAAGTGAATCTATTTATGAGGAAAGCTGCTTCTATACATAGAAATGTAATCTTTCCTTTTTCTCAAATTTGCAAGGCGTTTGTACTTTTTTTTCTGGTAGTCCGCAGCGAGTCGTAGTTTTAGATTCACTCGTTAAAAACGGTTACCTCGAGCTAGTAATATTCGTTGGAACTTCCTGTCTAGAAGCTTAAATATTGTATTTGAACATAAAAAGGATATTATTCAATGCATAAGATAGTGAAAAAAATCAAACACAATCCATCGGGCTAATTGACCCTTCCTTGTCACAAAAGGCTATTTTTCACTTTTGAAAAAATTGTGACAAACTATCAAATTCTATCCTCAATATTATAGCTACGACATCTTTCTATATTTTCTCAAAATCGTAACTAATTGATTTATCGTCCCTTTATTTGAAAATCTGGTCACTTCTTCTTTTGTGTATACGTTACATAATTTAACTGATTGATTGTGATCAACATGCACGGCAGTGCATGAGCCAAGTTCTTCACGTCAGAAAACGTCAGCACTGCCAGAAGCATGTTATACAGGAACAAGAGTTTATGGCAAAATCGACGATTTGGGGGCCCCGTAAGAAAAAAGATGTTAAAGATAGGAATATGAGCTTTTGCCGTTAAGGAGATATGGTAAATATGTGCAGATGTACAAAATTTCATATTCGTATCTCAAACTATGTTCTAGTTGTGGACCCCTGAAATTTAACATTTTAGGCTAACTGACTCACTCACTCACTCACTCACTCACTGACTCACTCATCATATTGTTTAGGGTGTTTGGAGTAAGCTAGAAACATGAAATTTGGTATGAAGGTAGAGGATGATAAGTAGATACAGGAAAAATTCCGACATTTTGAAAAGGTCGCCATCTTGGATTCAAAATGGCCGCCAAACCTAAAATTTCAAACAATACACAGCCTAAACGACTAAAGATAGAACAGTGAAATTTGGTATGAAACTACATCATTGATAGCAAATTAAGAAAACTTTTTAAAAATTTGAAAAAGTCGCCATTTTGGATTCAAAATGACCGCCAGCCCTAAAATTTTAAAGAATACACAGCCTAAACACCTGGCGCTAGAATAATGAAATTTAGTTTGACAGTACAACATTAGTAGATTATGAAAATATTACAAAATATCTCTAAAGACGCCATCTTGGATCCAAAATGGCGGGCGTCATAAATCCATTTTCCAACTACTTGAGCCAGAGATACGAAATTTCGCATAATGATGTATTATCAAGAGTAGTTTAGGAAAACATAACAACGTTTTAAAAAAATCACCATGTTTGATTCAAAATGGCAGCTGAAATACCATTTTTCACATCGTTCGAGATAGAGAAATGAAATTTGGTATAACAGTGTATCATCACGAGTATGTCACGAAAATATAAGAAAACGTTAAAAATGTGTCCATCTTTTATCCAAAATGCCCGCCTAAGCCCCACTTTATAACGACTGAAGCTAGAGAAACGAAATTTGGTATGAAGGTGTATTATTACGAGTAGGTTAGAATAAATTCGGCTCGTCTCCCCTACTAGGTTACAGTTCCCAGCTGGAGCCTGATTGCAATAAAGGGGTGCGCCCCAGCGAGGCCATCTTGGAATTCTGGGGCCAGCGCCCCAATGAGGCGAAGCGAGTATATACATTACACAAGTGTAAAAAGCTGTGAAATACGAGCAAAAGCACCAGGGGTGCAAACTGTCCAGTCAACTCCTTCAACCTTAAAAAGTGGTGAAATGGAATATGAATGAGCCTAGTTCGTCGCGCCAACTTCCAATACTCCTGCGTGTCCCACCAAGTTTTACTCGTCACAAACGTTAGCACTGCCAGGAGCATGTTATACAGGCAGAATGTGGAAGTTTCCCCATTCGGACGCAGCGCTCTGGAGTATGAGGGAATATCTGCATCATGGGGCGCAGCACAATGCAGATTCTGGTTGTGATAAAAGGACG
>JAGDQP010032535.1:0-11971 GCA_022664845.1 Lepisma saccharinum | reverse complement strand
CGGATGGGGGAAAAACGAAGATTATATTCTATCCTGGTTGGAAGGCCCGATGGAAAGAGGCCATTGGGAAGACCGAGACGTCGTTGGGAGGGCAATATTAGAAGAGATCTTCGAGAAGTAGGTGTTCGTGATGAAAACTGGCTTGATACTGCCCAGGATAAAATCCAATGGCGAACGTTTGTTACTGCGGCGATGAACTTGCGAGTTCCATAAGCCATAGAGTTAGTTAGTTAGTTTATGGAAATTTGGATTAGGCCGTATGAATAAATGATGATAAGAGAATTGGTGGAACGAAGAAAGTAAGAGGAAACGAGACAACCCGTAGAAAACCCACGTCCACGGTATTTGTCAACTACAAATCCCACGTTTCACGAGCCGAGATAAAACCGAAGTCCTCATGAACCAGAGGTGAGCGTTCTACCACTAAGCCATCGCGGCCCAATATTTCATAACTTAGATACTTTTCGGTTTCGAAACTTTTTGTACTCTGAGGGTAAAACATCTGTCAATGTAAAACCCTTAAAATAACACTGTTCATACTCAACATGTGTTTAATAGGAGAAAAATACAACCTCTGCCCTGCCTTACGGGTCCGAACCATAGAGCTGATGACTCTGTCAAAAAATTAACTTAGTGCTCTAGTGACCCGTTTTAGCTCTAGAAATGTTAAATAAGTATGACTTGTTCTTGATAAAACGGATTTGAAGATATGTCACTGAGAACAACGTACTTCGTGTATAACACTACAGTTACTAATTCAAAGGGAGAATGATGAAGCATTGGTTGGACCTAAACGTTTCTACATTTAAAGAAAATAGTTCTTTATAATGATAGCGAAACCACGTGAAGACACAAATACTAGAAACACGAATCTCAGTATGTGCCTCTGCATTCTAAGGAAATAATATATTCTAGCATAACTTTACTACAATTCATACAGTGGAACATTAGCCAACTGGAGGTCTATTGGCTACTGTATTTATATTTTCAGTACCATGGAATCTCTATCGATTGCATCATCAAGAACGCACAATTTCCCGTGTATTTGATTTATTAATTCAAACTGAGGTATTCTGCACATTAAACCGCATAAAACATTAACGATGCATTTGGGACAGGAATGGCGAATGAATTCATTGGCCGTTGGCTTGTCAAATATCGTTTTGGTGACACAACACTGCAAAATGAACCTGTGGGCATCGATCAACATCATGTTCGGAAGAACTCCTCAGGAACGCCATAGAAGCGGACCCTCGGAAAAGTGTTTCTGCCATTCCAGACCAGTTAGGCATACCATACAACAGTCAGTCGGCGATTCCGTGCGATCGATACTGTGATAAAATTGGACTCATGGTAACTTCGTGAGTTGACTCCGGGCAACAAGAATCAATCACCGTCTTGAGTTGTCTTGTTCTCTGAGAGTAAGGAAAAAGCGGCAAGGTTTCGACCATCGACCTGCTACTTCAAATAAGAAACAAATCTGAATTACGATCGTAAACGTCCATGGCAATGGTTGGATCGTTATCAACGTCCAGGACGCTGTCCTAATTCATCTCTTCACCCACAAAAGGTGTTGTTGCTGGTATGGTGGCCTATGGTCGAAGTGATCCATCATGTATATAAAGGTGAGATGAAACAATTACTGCAAATAATTACAATGCTGAACTCCATGAAAAACACCCCAAACTGGTCCACAAGTACCCACCAATGGTCAACAGACATGATGTACTCATGTTGTAAGACAAAGCTCGCTCACTCGTCGCACAGAGAGAGGTGCTGGCGATCCATGAGTTGCAGTATGAAACCCTTTCTCAGCCGCCGTATTCCCCGATTTCTCTTCCACTGACTACCACCTGTTTCAACATCTCAATCACTTCTTGACATGGAAAACCTTCCCTGATAATTGGATGATGCAACATGCATTTGAGCTTCGCATCACAGACTCCAAACTTCTTTCGCCACGGAATCCAATCGTTACCTCAGCGATGGCACCTTTGTGTGACAATAATTAATTAAAAAAAACAGAGATAATGTAGTTTTAATTATTTTGCCCTTTGGTCATGACGATCTGGGGCAAACATTCAGAACCAATATTTCAACAACCTTTGTGATTGAGGAATGCGGCTTGGAGCGAAATTCTATACCTGCCCATTATAATACTTAAGTCCTTAAGAATGAAATTCATAAGTAGGGTAATCTGTCTATGCGCCATGCCCCCAATCATATACTTTACTGAAATATTATTTAGTACTTTTTCATTCAACTTAAATTGGGATTTCTTAAACTGACACATCTTGTACAATTATTTGTGGATATCCAACGTCATTCGTGAGAAATGTTGGGTTACATTTGCAAGCCTCATGTTACTAAGATACACGCATAAATGTCGTGATCTTTTCATGTCCAATACATGGTAGTGTACTATAGATGAATTGGTCGCAGCCTGTATGTAGTTTTCAATGCAATTAAATAGCTTCATTTTAAATGAGTTAACAAATATTAATATTTTTCTTTCTTTCTTTCCAATTAAACCGTTTCGTTTTACGTATTCGATATATACACATCATTTAACAATATATAAAAAACTAAACAGTATTACACAATCTCTAATAATTTCATTTTCCAATTTCTTTGGCTCATATCTCTTGTCAAAGAACTATTTTTACCTTTTGCATATTTTCCAGCTTTAAGCTTATTTATTTTAAGACTTCAACTAGCAGTTATATTTTGGTAAATATATCATAAATGGTGTGATCCACACTGCTGTGTCTCGCGCACAAATTTCTTCAGAATGAATAGTAAAATCCTGAAAACCTATGGTAACATTAAACCCCATTTCAGTTCGGTTTTTAATTGATTTCAAGAATTCATATGGCTGTATTGTGATCACCTTACTTCCTAGGAAGTCTTAATTGTTCGGATCAAGCGTTCGTTTTTTCATAGAAATATAAATTAGAATTCTAGTTGACCATCTGCTTCTGTCAGTATTGTCGATTTCTTGCAGTTAACATATCGAACTCAAAATTACAAACACCAAGTGAAAATGGACCCCATAGTAGTTCTTCCAAATAGATATTTCTCTACTTCGCAATATAATTGACTAATCTTCTCCTTAGAGCGTACAGCTTGATGGCATTAATGGAAAACAATGTTAGGATGTTCCAAGTATTTTATTCCCAAAGAAATCTAAATAAAAATTTACACCTTAACGATGAAAAAGTCCGTTATCTTCACACTGGAGTTTGGCACAATTTACATAATATTTTCATCGTTTTCTCTTGATTTGTTTGCTTGACATGAATAAACTTCCACACCAATAATGATAAAGATATTATTTACCAAATTTCCAATCTAAGTGTATGTGTTCTGGATTGGGTTGTGTCATCAGCTCATGTGTTCTTTCAGGGCACAGTGTTTACTTGTCGTGACAAAAATAGAGGTAGAATAAATCCGGAAAATTCTCTTGCCAGAGCTCTGTCTAAAAAAGTCCCTTAATTTGATTTTTTTCTTTATTTCCTTTTTATATAAGAAAAAGACAAAGAAATGGACCTTTCACTTAATTGTTTAATTAATCGTAGTTCCGCCTCCTTTTCTCTTTGTCTTTTGTTTATTTAGTTCTCTCATCTCTTTTGTTTTCCTCTTTCATTTCGTCGTTTCATTTTCTTTTCTTTCGTATTTTTCATTATCTGATCTTCTGTCTTTCACATTGTGGTTTCCTCTTTCCATTTCCTTTTCTCTGAAATTAGTGAGTTGATATCTAAAAGTTACTTTCCGTGATTTCGAAAGAATGAAGAGGATTTATTAAAAGCTAAATACCGGATTTTTTTTGTTGGAATTTCTTTCTTTGTTTTCAACAAAAATGTAAATTGGACAATGAATGTGCCCTTTTTGTTCATTCTGTGGTCGTCTGATAAATTATAGATAAAAGAATTAATTAAACGTAATTCTATTACTGATAAGATTTTGAAAGACGTTAAAGGAATTCAATGAAAATATTTTCTAAGTTCTTCAAGGGAAATAAAATCGCATCGGAAGATATATAAAGGAGTATAACGAATTCATTGTTTGCGCTGGATGCAATAAGGAAATTATTTAATCGGATTAATTTGTTAATCAGTATTAACAATTTATAAGTAATAATGTTTTGCTTAAATTATTTTTCACCGCGCAGATTTCAGACGTTCAGGTAAATTTTGCTTCTAATTGGTAAGTAATGTACGCCATATATTGAAACTGAGATTTAAGAGAAACTGTTAGGTTTTGTTAACTTCCGGGGAAATATCTGTACTTCAGCTTATAACAATACTGTTCTGTTGAGTATACTTCTTACAAAGGTGAAAAGGATGTCTACAATATGTATTTATTATTGGATAATTGTCCACATATACAGTATATAATTGAGGTATAACATCAGTGTATCTACTTCTCGGTGTTTACCATAGCAACCTAAATTCTACAATTCGTCAGAAATATAAACGAATGATTTATTCTGGATGTATCCTGCCCCTTGTTGCTATGAGAAAAAAAAAAAACATATTAACATTTATTCACCACGTCTTTAATCAAGACAAACTATGGTTCATATAGGCCGTAGTCTTCATTAAAATTATTCAACACTTGCTAGCTTATTGTTGCAATATATGCAGAGCCCAATAAATCACGATTAGAAGCAAGATATTCTTGTTTTGTTAAGAGACATGAATTTCCGTCTCCAATACTTCGTTTCCGATGAATATTGTCTTAAGCATCACCACAATAACAATGCTTCTATAGCATATGGGTTATCGTGCTCGACTGTCACGTGTGGGTCCGCGAGTCCGAACCGTACCGCGTAAAGCTTTATTTTTTTAGAAATAGAAAGAAAATTTCGTTTTAGAGCTCAACCCTTGGCGAATACAATTTTTAAATTTTAATTCAATTGACTGTATTCTTCAAATAACAAAATATAGATCAACCATATAGAATAACAGATATTAAAGTAAAATAAAACAAATGTTGACAGTAATAAGAAAAATACACACCTTTACACCCTTAAGGAAGACAGTAGTATGGGGGTGAACTTTTGGGTGAAAATAATTTAGCGGTTTTCTTTTGTATTAAACGCTGTGGGGGTGGGGGAAAGGGTGTACTGGATTCTGTGAGTGCTGGTAGCTGAAGAGATGGGGGACCTTACACTGAGGGGAAACTGGTTTGATTTTATGGAAAGCTACGAAGCCGTTAATATGGAACTTTGAAGTTTGGTATGAATTCATACTCGAGCTAACTTATTTATTTATTATTATTATAATTCAGTGAAACGTGGATTTACATATTTTTATATCAAATTAATTGTACATTAATGGCTGTTATTTATGGTATATTTTTATTTATTCATGATATTAATTTCCGGGAAACTTCTAAATTATACCGCTGCGTTTGCTGCCAGGCCATTCGCGAACGAATAGCGAACATATGCCGTGATTTAACTGCTATACAGGAATCGTAGAACTCAGGACTAATCTTTGAAATTTTACTACTTTGAAATGTAGGTCAACAGGTGATTTAAGGAGGAAGGACTTTCAATTTAAGAAAAAAGTATTCACTAAAATGCGGAAGTATAAATATTATTTTTATAAATCTGATTTATTTATTTCCCATCTTTGATGCCCGAAGCAAGTTGGGACTTGTTATTTTAGGAAACAACCGTTTCACTAGATAACATAAAAATGTACTACTCAGTTGTGTTCTATGCATTATAGAGAACCTTAGAAAGAGTGTCTTAGCAAGGTTGATTGATTTATTTGGACATACACCGCATCTACAATACATTTTTTGAAAACCCCACTGTGGAGGAAACCGAAAACTAAGTTTTAACATTGACGGAAAATGAATCTACATCTACGCCCCACAGTGTTTGCTCCTCAAGTTTAGAAGTTGAATTTAGTTCTGGTGATGAATATTCTAAATGCGGAGTAGACCGAAAGTGTTGTTCCGGTGAATGAAACCACGTCTGTCGTGATATCTCACCCGTTAAATTTAGAAATTAAATTTGTTTCGGACAGTGAAGAAACTACTACAGGTGTGAATAAATGTCGCTGTGTGAATAATGTGATCCATGATCTATGTATTTACGAAGCCATTGAACATTGAGAATGCAAATGTTTCTCTGGGTATGTGTTATTATCATCTTTCTAATCCATTGAGACACCATTGTGTTATTCGATCTGTAGGTGAAGTACACGATTTGAGGAAACGTAAGTGGAAAGTCGTGATGCATGCTATGAACTTTTGGAAATTTACAAGACTTATGTATCAAAACACGAACATTTTGATAATATTGACATTTATTATTATAATTTTGGCAGTTTACTTATACTTAAGCTAGAGGATGTGAGAGACAAACTACGTAAGAAGGACATTAACACGAAACCTGATAGTGACTGAAAAAGTGATTTAATTTTTCTGTCCATCAAAGATGTTAATTTTTTTTTAAAATTGTGTATCATGTAAGTCTTTTACAGCTTGTGTTTATTTTTTTCAAGCATCAAATACGCGAAACAATTTAAAATGTTTGGTGTAAACTTACCTTTGAGGTTAAGCTGATTTCTGCTGCCTTCATTTCTAATAATATTTTTCAATGTTCAGAAAGTTTTGAATAACCTCTTAACTATGAAATAATATATTTCATTGCTCTATACCATTTTGGTTTTTCATTCAATATTTTTTAAATAAAAGATTTGTTTTACTAAATACTCAACAATATTTACATTTTGCGTTTGGTTTTTATAATGAAGTTTACATGATATTTTACAATCTCATAATTTTTTTGGCAATTGCCTTGGGAGGTTCATATTCGAAGCTGTCGAAATAATTTTCTCTTGCATGTTTACCGACATAAATTTCAGTCCGATGAGTCCCATGAGTAGATCAGAGACTTAAATTAACAATAAGTGAGGTCCGATATCGATTTGTTTCGGTAATATGTCCACTGAATATATTCCTGTAAGTGTAGTTACACGTGCTGACCGGGTAGGCGTGCGCTCTAAGAAGTTTGTCCACCTACTCGAAGGTTCCGGGTTCAATTCTCGGCAGACACATGGATGCTTTTGATTGTAGAGTTTAACTAAAACGTGACAGATAATCGTTACGAGCTGAGGTCAAAAGTTACTAGAATCTCCCATACCAAAATTTACTTTCTTACTTACTCTATAGCTTAGGAAACTTGCAAGTTCATCGCCATAGTAACAAACGTTCGCCATCGAGATCTATCCTGGGAAAGATCAAGCTAGTTTTCATCACAAACACCTATTTCTCGGAGATCCCTTCTTATATTTTCCTCCCAATGTCGTCTCGGTCTTCCCAACGACCTCTTTCCCTCTGGCTTTCCAACCAAGGTGGAACACAATCTTCGTTCTTCTTCAATCAGAGCCACATGGCCTGCTCTTCTTAGTCGTCGCAATTTCATTATTCTTAAACCATCGGGTGAGTCGTACAATCCGTGAAGTTCTTCATTAAGAAGTCTCCTCCTTGGATATCCGTATGGGCTTGTCCATACACATCAGAGGGAGCGCTACCAACAAAAATATATTTTCGTTTATAAAAAAATAGCATTATTTTCATCGAGACCATTAAAATGCCCTCCGGTATCCTTATATCATAATCCTGTGTTTAAATGAGTTTTGCTTGCATTTTCAGAATAATTAAATAAACTTTCATAATATGCTTGGAAAGAGTACGTAGCATTTGAAGTAGAAGCGATCTTATAATTTAAAGAAAGATTAACTTGGATAAAAAGGGCATGTAGGAAATTATTTGCCAGTGCTATAGTATCAACCGCTACTGGTGGTGGCCCTGCCGCAGCTACTTGTAAGTTTTCTCCATTCCCCCTTGTTACTTTGCAGTATTTCCAGTTACAAGAAATTCTAGAGATCCCTCAGAAGAATTTGATGAAATTGGTTGATGCTCTACCTTTCGAGATGATTCGATAGCAGCATGTGTCATAGAGACATAAACTAAATCGAATTCATTCGTACAACATTCATTACTTTTAAGTGTAAGAAATGACATATTTAACTAAAAATATCTCTACTTTTATTTTTCTTAGAAACTCGTTATTTTTTAATTTTGGTGGTGCAATACGAATAGGAGCCTTACTTTTATGTGCCCTTGTCCTACCGCTGCTACCAATAAGCAAGTGATTTACGTTATTTTCAACTTTGTTCTTAAGGATAAACATGCTTCGCGTACTCTTCTTTTCAGACTTCTTAATAAGACAGTTTTCAAGCATATCCCCCGCAACTTGAATCCCTGTTTGTAAAGCTCATCGCCCTATTGCTTTCGCGCCTTATTTAAGCAATGACCAAATCGAAATAGTTCCCGAAATAAACTCCCAATCCCATGCTTCCGTATATTAACGGGTCTTTGCAAAGTAGGGTATACCTTTAACTCTATGCAAAACTGTATATACTGTATCTTTATTCTGATGACTGATCTTTATTAGTAGTATTTTCATGGTGTCAAATTAAAGTTTAGCATATGGAAAATAATTTACATTTTGAACAGTTACGGTTGCCAATTTACCATAATTATTATGTCATATCTGCCATTCGTTTAAGTGGCGCATTTTTATCACCTCCAAACTGCGAATGAATTATATCTGTACCAATATCTAAAATGGCTGTTAAGAGTACGACTATGTTTTAGAGGATTAACATTGGGATCAAAACCTAATTGTAATGCTAAAGTGGGTTATAAACGAAAATATTATTACTATAATCAACTGTTACGCTGACTATGTTTGGTTACTCAAATTTTATACTAGAACTAATTTTATTAAGTTCATCCGGCAAATGTTAAACGGTTGAAGAGTATCATTGTGTCATTTTATGTTTCAAATAAACAGTATCGGATAAATCATATTATATAGTATTTTGTCCACCAATTGCGGAGCTTATTATCAAAACGTCCCTTGTCCAGAAAAGTGTAAAATTAAGATATTGGCATGAATTATTTCATTTCTTTATTTTCTTATATATTAGCAAAGTTTAATGAATCCATAATACCTGTTAAATCATTTAATTATCAAAAGAAATAAGTGTATAGAAACAGTAATTAACAGTAAAAATTTAATATATTTTATCTTTCCCAATTATGTTTTTTACAAAAATGGAAAATCTTGGTAAACTAAACCTTTTCGTGTAATTTCTCAGATATTCGTAGGTTCAGATTTTCCCTATCATTGGAAAGGAGGAAGTGCGTGACAAGTTTTTCCCCTGATTTCCCAACATTTATGACTTTTGGACAAGAGACGTTTTGATAATAGGCTCCACAATTACATTATCACAAGTTAATGGAATATGAATTTCACTAAATCCTGCCATCCAAGAATAGTTGAAATGTATTCGATTATGAAGAATATTAAAAAAAAATGTAGGACTATTAGTAGTATAGGTTTAATTACTTCCATTTAGGGATTGTATAATGTAAACATTGTCGTCAGTACTTTCAGAAATCATTTTCTATTAAAATGCAGTGTTACGCTTGACGTTCCAAATTGAAATAGTAACTTTTCACCGTGTACATATTTTACGTCTAGATGAAGAGTATCAAAATATTTCTTTTCAACTTTTACATTTTGAAGACTTTCAAATATAAAATAATTATTTTCCTCGTAACGCTATTCTTGAAATCCGATTTTCCGAATCAGTTTTCCACAAAGTGGTTTTAACAATTTCGATACAAACATTAATTTTTGACGAAATATTATAATCAAGATTTGTGAGAAAAGTGCTAAATTATTTAGAACTTTTTGTCTCTTTTGTGATTTCATTGAATAGAAGTACCCTACGTAACTGAATGAAGTAATGAAGTACCTTTTACATCATTACTGAATTCTAATATGTTTGCAAACCTGGAGTCAGAGCGAAAAGATATTATCAATTTTGAATTCGTTTATGACAAATATAAACTTTACCTCTATTTCGTCACATTGAATAATTATATGTTTCTTGTATAGGACCATCATTTAACATTTCTTCGTCATGTAATTTTTCATTAGGAACAATGGCTTCATCATACTCATATAAAAATATAATTCTTTTTTCCTTACTTTGCCAAGTCTTTGGCTTTTGTTCATGTATAGTTCTTCGAATACAATCTAAAATAAATTGTATATAATCATAATATTCTGATGCAATTTTTATATTATATTCTACTATATTTTTATCGCGTAATTGAATGATAAAATTTTCTTCTTTTTCTATATTATAAAAAGTCCAGAGAATAGAAAGTCCACTTAACCTTATCACCTATTTTTCATTAAATGTATTGACTGACAAAGTTTTTATGTATATAAAGTTGTTTTATTTTCAAATGTTTTGTTTCGAACATTTGATGTAAAAGCTATCATAAAATGTATCTGCTTTTTCCTCAGACACTATATTTATAACTGAACGTGATTTTGTTGAACGGAACTATTCAAAGTTGAAGAATAATTTGACAATTTTACAGAAACCTGACTTTTCTCACGTATTAATACTTTTTCATCGAAAAGAAGTTTTTGTGTTCTTATAAATACGTTTTGTAATTTCTGATGATAAAATGACAATTTATTATTATTCCCCTTCCAATCTCGAATATTATATGTAATAGGATTACTACTAATACACTGATCAACTAAAAGTATTTCGCATGACCATTTGATAAATATCCTTTTTCTAATTTATGTTTATATTTACTTACTCTAAACTGGGTATATTTGGTCAAAATTTTTAAAATTTACAAATCAATATCTCTTCAGGTTGGGAATGCAAGTTAATGGTCTTTCTCCGTGTTCAAATGTTATCTTCTAGCCTTGTTTTGAAGGTGGTAAATAGTAAGTGTGATCAAGGATGATGATGATAATAGTTGCCAATGTTGGACGTAATAGAAGCCCATTTGTCACAAAGCCAAATTAATAGACGAATTATACACACTGACAGTATATTCCAATAATGAAGCACACTGTCTATTATAAAGATAGCTAGGAAATTAACAATGTTGTTACTCAACTTCAAAGGAAAATACGAAAATGAAACCCTTTCTACTCTATTTGAATGGATACGAAATATCACAGACTTGAATACGGTACATGTACAATACTGCACTCTTCACAGTGTTACGAAAGAACTTCTCGCAATTTAGACACTGTATAGTATTCTCGTCTAGAAACAACAGGACGACTATTTTTATTACATCGCACCACTTGTACACCTTTTCATCATTTACATTGGTCCATATCCAAAACTTTCTTCCTTTCTCAGTGCAACCAATTGTAGATCCGTCGTCAATGGCATTCGAAAGATGCAATACAGTAATCAAACCTGGATAATACCCAGTGGAAGAAGACCCGGCTGGAAGGAGACCTGGTCCGGGACGATATTTATTTTAGATTTTAATTTTAGTGTTATAAGGTTAGAATACGCTTTAAACATTAAAACGACACTGTCGTGTATAAAATTTCCACAGGGGCAGTAATTACTTCCCCAGTACATATGCCATGAACGAGTTACTGCAAAAACTGTATTACAGGCTTAGAGTATGTAACTTATCTACTTTGTATTTTATTGTGAAAACTATTTTCAAAAGTAAAAGCTACTGACTGACAAAAAATATGGATACAAAGCAAATAATGCATAATCCTTAGATTTACCTATTCTACACTGGTCAGTTACATGCTTCTGTGACGTAAGTATTCAAGTACTATTTCTGAATCAAGATCATTGGTTAGTTTTCTCTCAAGGTCCATGAACAGAAGGGATTCCAGATGCTCATTCTCATTAAAATTATCATTCGGTTCTTTAATAACTTTCCTCTGGAAATGTCCCTTGCAATAATTAATTTGGGCTTACTGGTAAAATTAATAAATACGCTGCGGGGGCTTTGCCTAATGGGTGGAAATGGAAATTGAGATCGGATAACAATGGCATTAGCCTATGTTTCGTTCAATCTCAGA
>JAGDQP010032534.1:0-21243 GCA_022664845.1 Lepisma saccharinum | reverse complement strand
TGTGGACGCCATTAGGCAAACACTCAGTGAACCCCAGGAATAACGTGTACATAGAATATATATAAATACACTGTGGTATCTCTAACATGGTACACACTTAATTCTAAACTGTGATGCCATATCATTCTTGGACATGATAAATGCGAGGACATTGTAAGGCGCGTCTGAAAATAGGAACCTTGTTCTTCATATCGTCAGGTCAAAGAACGATCAAGCGTTGCTCTCTGTACTTTCTCACACAAGGAATCATTCTCAAAGATCAGAACCACATAAAACAAAGAGCATATTCGAATCAGCGACGATTTCAGGCAACCAAAACGATGACGTACACCACCTCATCTACGTCTCTCTAAGTAATCCTGTTTCAAGAGCTCCCATAAAGAGTAAGTGTGTATTTATTTGTACACACACACACACACACAACGTTTAAAAGAAATTTCAAAACATTCGTTTCTTGCAAGAAACCACTTAAAAATTTAAACACCAGGTATCAACTATCAACTGCACAAGGAACTCGTTCACTAGAGAGCATAAAGTGTTGAAGTGGTGGTACTCGGCAGTTCAAAAATTCTGATGCCAGGAAAAGAAGTTCTTAATAGCGAAATGTTTTTTGTTGAGTCTGCAAGATCGGCGAGCACTTCAAACTTAGCAACTCAAGACGCAATAACGCGATATTTTGCGGACCACTTTAATATGCTGTTCGATTTGTATACAATCGTAAATTCTTTTCCTTTATAAAACAAATCAACTCACCATATACCAATATCAAATAGCTGCGCGTTTCTACTCTAAATTAATGTAATTTTAAAAATATTTGCATCAAAGATATACATAGGTATGTGTCCTAAGGCAGTCACAACTTTGTGGGATAGTGTGTTCCAGCGAGCACTACTTCATAGAAAGGGTTTGGAGAAGTTAGTCACCAGCGTATTTATTTTAGATACCATCCTTATATTCGGTTCATGGAAGTAACCACTTTTAACCTTACATCTGACACCATGAATTACGCGAGAATCTCTGATGCCTCCCCAGGGCTGACTTCCCACACTACACTACAATCGGTGAGTGAATGAGCCTCTGGAATAAGAGCACGTTACATAGGAAACATTATTTGAATAAATTTCGTTTCAAAACAGATCATCCATAAACTGAGGGTGGTAGAGCAGTTAAACTGTATTCTCACCTCGTAGACGGGACGACCGGGATTCAATTCCCGTATCCGGTTACCTGAACCGAGTTTGGTCCTGATTTTCCTAACTAACGTCAAGCAACACCTCGCTAGTATCTAGGGAAAAAAGCAGAATCGCTATTTCCCTTCTCATACGAACAGTAAAAATGATTACTTTGCAGGGTATATTATAAAAAGAACATTCGTGAAGCAGTCAGACTCACTAGTAATTTATTTGTTATTCAGATAGAATTTTTCTTGATGATCTTCAATAAATTTTAGCCATAAAAAAGAACGGCAATGGCAACATTGCTTGCGAACGAAGCGCACAGAAAGAAGATTGGATCAAACAAATCCCAAATGGTAAATAAAAGTAACAAATAATAATAATATACGGTCATTTCTCGTATCCAAGCACAAAATACACATGGACAATTATAAATTTATTGTAAAGTCCATACATATGAGGACATTGTTTTCATGGAAAAAATCAAAAGAATATATGGATGTATTCACACAGATGTACACAGTAAGAAGACGAAGAGAAAAATGGTAACTTTACATCAGTTCAATAAAACAATAACATGTTCCTTGCTACAATGATTTTTTTCTTTAAGAAAGAACTGTTTGTATTCTCCTCGTCCATTATTCTGCAACAAAATTCTTAACTCCCATTACAAAGAAGAAAAAAAGAAAAGGAATGATGAAATACACATACGGTATGTTTATACAATACAAAAAAAAATAATAATCTCAAATAATATATAGATATAATATTGCTACACTACAAGTTCATAATAAAAGTTTATTAAAAACAATTGTGAAAGTTCAATTGTTTTCGGGTCGCCCCCCCCAAAAAAAAAAAACAATGAAACGGAATAAAACAATCGATGTAGTTAAAATGAGAATAATGTCGTCCATTGTTAAGGAACAATTATAAAATCACTCGATGGAAACAAAACTTCTTGTAGTACCCATAGGAGAGTCTCGAAAAATGGCCACAGTTCGTTAACTGCAAATTAATCTCGTTTCAGTTCTTTTAGGCCACACATTAAAAAGAATTTCTTTACAAGGATATCAATTTTGTTCTGGTAAGATGACCACACTTCCCATTTTGATTAAAGAAAACAGCCCTCCTCTTCTTTCTGTCTTTTCCAGAAAGATTATTTTTTGAACGATTATATTGTTCCTCTATATCTTGGTTATCTGAACGGAAAAATACTCTTGTCAGCGTTTAGAGCATATCTGGATAAGCATTTTGAAGTGAAGATCACAGTTTAGTAATTACCAATATAATGTACCATTACACGAAGGTTGATTCTTCGAGAAAAATTTTGGAATATTCCTTAGACACATTTTTATTTCTTCCTTGCGTACAGGCCAGTGGTTTGTAACCAGTTTTGTTTCGCGGCACCCATCCATCTTGAAAGACCTCTGCTAGTTATGCTAGTAGTATCCTGATCTTTCTTTATTTATTTATCTTCTTCGATTATTCTTTAAATTTAATACCTTTCTTGTCAGTCCAATTATTTGTTTTTAATTGCCAATTTCATATGGATTTGAGTTATAATGTTATAACTGTTATAATGAGAAACTGTTATAATGAGTTCATCATATAATTAATGATTATTTTAAATTTCTTTCCGACTTCTGAAATGCATTTATTGGGTTGTGCAATAATTTTGACCGTAAGTATATAATTGTTGTGCCTTTTCTTTTCATGGTTTTCAAAAAAGAGATTGTGTTTTATTTGTGTTATTAGGAGAACATGCCAGAGGAGGATTGGAGTTCATGTAGCTAAGCAATTTAGTTCATAGGGCTAGATTTTAACACCCCTGTCCAATACAAAGACTACTAGCCAAATGATTCTCCAGTTTTCTGAGCAAATGGCAGAATAGTTTATATAATTTGAGTCTATTTATGTCCTAATCGAACAAATAGCTTCTGAACAAAGACGTCCGAACTACATTCGGGCTTGTAACCCAGGCATCCACACCCTAAAGCATATGCTGACAATCTTCGCTGCAAGTCACCGCCCGCTATATCTAGATACAGCGGGCGGTGCCCTTATCTCGCCCCCCCCCCCTTACGGAAGTTCTTTTACAAGATTTCGCGAAAGGTCTGTTTGCACAGTATTCCAAAGAGGTAACAGTTGCAGTTTATTCGTTTTTTTAACAGAAAGTTTGAATTTTAATGCATTTTAAACTCCGATTTGGACATGATTAGGTTTGATCCGTCTATTTAACAAGGTGACAATCTCCCCCCCAACCCCTCCTGTTAGTAGCAGTGCTCTGTTTCACAATGAATAAACCATGTCTTTGTGGGTGTAACTGGGCATCTACATGTACAAAATGCAATACTGTTTTTCGTTCGTTGTGTTAATAGGAGTGATAAGTAGGTGTTTCCCACAGGGGCACATTTATCTTTCTGCTTGCTCAAATGAATGCTCAGTTCACCAATACACATAATGCAAACAGTGTCAAAGAGAACGCCAAAGTTTATTAGGTGCGGTACGGGGAACGATTTCCCCTTATGCTTCCACTTCCACCGCCAGGGTTAGGTAATAGCCTAATTAGCCGATTCTAAGTTAGCCTTTAATAACTAGGTACGGAACAAGCTGAATTATCGAAGTTAATCGACAGGAAATGTATTTCCGTTGTTTATTAAAACCAACTTCTGTTTCAGATTTACACAGTAACAAGGCCTGTGTCTATTTCATATCGTATATACCGATAAAATATATGGTAAAACTTCGATCAACTGATATAACAAAAAAAAGGGGGGGGGAATTCCATTGTGGTCTGGCGGCAAAAGTCGGAGCATATGAAACGTCACGGATAATTCTAATCAAGCTAAAGTCGGTCTAAAATCCTCCCTTGTTTGTTCCTTGACTCCATCACGGTACCGACAATCTTGCTTCCTTCTCCCATCCTTTTTCTTCGGAAGTTTTGAGGGATTACATTCCTTCAGCAAACTTACTTACGTGGTATATGACCACATATCAGAAATAAAAGATATTAAAACCAAAATGAATACAATTGTTGAGTATTTCTTTTACGTCTTGATAAGGAAAAAACGAAGCGAAATAAAGGACACAATACTATTTATTTTTTGAGTATGTAAAGTTACGCTTTGCCAATCAAAATGAAAATGAATGTGCATCAGATATGTACAAGAAGTCATTGTTATGCGAAAGAGGAATTATTTTTTTTAATGTGCACGGTTTCCGTGAAAAAAAAATAGAAATAGTTGGCAATCACGCCACTTACCACTAATGATGAGCTATGCACTAAGAGATGAGTATTACAAAAATCCAAGCAGCATTAATGTCTATACATAATGATTACCGGTGACGTAAAATACAAGTCGTGATGACCATGAAGCCAGCCAGCTAAGTATAAAGTGCGTTACCATGCAATTTCAGATTGAAATATGTATTTCCCATCATGTGCACACATTAAGAAACTTTAGTGATGATTATATATTTCATTATCGTGTTGGAGGTATATAATAATATAAAGTTAATTAGTGTTGGAAAATGTCATGGTTGCTAATAAGCCCTTTGTAATTCTACTAGATGTCAGCGCATAAGCGTACATACGTAGGAAAAGATAAACAATGTCTCGATTGCAAGTTCTCATATTATCTACTTATATGGAGGCAATTTATTATCTATAGGTCACTGAGGATTCATACATGATGCACGTGCTCATTACGGAATACTGACGTCAATGTTATTTCTTTGCAATAACCCAGAGTATAATTAGCTGCGGTTCGTTTGTTTTCTATATAGGTCTGTTCCTTCTTCCATCATCAGTATTATCCTTCAGATTTACTCCACACAAAAGAATGTTTTCCCACATTCTAAACACTTTTTTATATAAAATTCGTTACGAGAACCTGGAACTAACCTGATGCACTTACTTCCACCACGGTCGTGGCTTTTCTTTTCTATCTGACCCCACGACCATAGTTCTATATTAACAACATATGCAGTATCATTAGTTACGTTAGGGTCCTACCCGCTACTTTTATCACAGTTTAATAATTTTGTAAAGTTGGTCACAGAAAGAATAACTTGTGCACCCTAAACTGTAACTGAGCAATGAACTCATATCAAGGTTTCTATGAAGTTTCTTGGAAGAGACTACCGTGTCCGGTTGTTGCATCCGATGGATGGACAACTGGTTACGTTAGTAGAAGTCTTACAATCAAGTGATCTCCACTTCGCTTCCCGGTGAGGATATACAAGTGGTTCGTAGCTTACCTTATTTTGTAGTTTTCATCCAACGAAAGAGAACGACAAACCATTATGAGTTCACCTTACTCAAGAACCTTTGGGTTCTAGATATGTCTGATCAGAACACCAATCATCATTATCAATAACTGAATAGTTATATTGTTCTACCTAACGTGCGAGGTTTTCTGGCAAAATTCGATAGCCCAATAACTTAGGGAGGCAACACTGCTTTTCAGTTATCATGGATAACTTAGCATAGCAGTACTATTTATCGATTCATCCGAAATCCCAATGACATAAAACATAGTTGGATAACTTGATTCCACGGATGTGGCATGGATGATTCTAAATATACCCTCTAATATTACGTTGCCGAACATTACAAAAAAAAGGAGGTGGGGGACTTCAAGGTGCATTGATTCCATGCAAGTTCCCTCAGTACCACCACAGACAAAAGGGATCTTTTTCTCTGATACCACACGCATACTTTGATTAAAGGGAAGCAGGAGTGACTCTCTACGTGCTCCGCTTATCTGGAGAAAAAATATTTTAAAAAATCAAGGCCGATATAAAGTGGGGAAATCACAGGGCTACCAGAACTTTTTTGGAACATCGTAGGCGCTGTTCAATACACATGGAGATATCCATCCACACTTCGTCACGAGTTGTGGTTTGCTACAGGGTGTTGCTGAGTCTGCTGACTGGGTATAAAGCTGGGTGGACCAGGCAGAGACTATTCTCCCGTAGCAACTACTTTTTTTTCTCTTTGTTTCATTTTCTTTTTGTTAACTCGCATTGGGAAGAACCATCACAGTGCCCTCTCATGTGTGCAAGCCGCAGCAAATGACAGTCACTGTTCCGCAAGAGTGAGCTGTCGTGTCCGGTACCACCCCTTTCCCTTCTGCCCTCGCAGTCCTAACTTCGCTCTCAATTCACTTTGTGCCAACTCAGGGTTAGTTTTCCCGCCTTGATCAATGTTACACCACCCGAACACAATACTCCAGTTTCTAGTTTCTGATCTGTATGCTGGGTTTGAACTCGCAGACAATCCACTGCCTTGAACTGTCTATATAAATAAAACTTCCCGGAGGCAGGTTTATCACCTGGTGGTTCCTGGGCAAGGTGAACAGGTGGAGCCTTTTCACTGTCTTCCACCACATTAAAATGGCATCCTAAGAATGTGTACCACAGCGTAAAAGTGCATTGCAAACCACCACGTTCAATTTATCCCAACCGAGAATCAAACCCGCAACCCCTTGTTTACAAAGCGACGAACGACAGAAGTATATCCTGCTAAGACTAGTCTTACGCAATCAATAAATATACGTATTGCTATTGCTCGAACCCAAACACTGCATCAATAATCATTTGTCAAATGCGGAAAGTTTTCATCCACAACAAAATCACATGAATTTTCGTGAAAAACTGCCAGTTTTGGTTTCGCCTCAGCATTAATCTGAATTGGCAACACTATCTCAAAGACAAAACACTTCTCATTTCGAAACTTAGGTCAAGATCCAGTAGTGTCCTCTGAACTGCAAGATATCAGCAACTAGATTCATCCCAACGCCAACCATCCTACAATATCATGCAACCCGGTAAGCACAACGGATGTGCATGCGATCTAACCAACAAGGAAATGACGCCTGATTTTACTGCTCCATTGTAATGAAGCTACTTACGTTAGATCGCTGCGATTTATTACTACTGCAGTTCCAAACTTCATCAGTAAGGTTTTACGAAGGAGTGCGTGGAGTGTGAGGAAGTTAAATATTTAAGTCACCTTGTGATTAATGTAACTTTTTTAAATAAAAAAATAGGAAATGTACATTTAAATACTGGTATCTCAAAAAATAACTAACTGTGCATAGATTAATAAGAATACGTAGGCGTTAAAAAGAACGGCTTTTCATGGCTGGTTCTCCTACGTTTCGTGTCCTCTTTTTATTTAATTTTTTTTTAACTGTGACCACGATTCAACTGCAAGCGAAATAATAAGAAAAAACAAATCAAAGAGAAGTGTAAATTATGGAAGTTCATAGTTCTGAGGCAAACGACGGAAAGCAGCAATTCCGCTTGCACGTTCCTCTGCCGAAAGAAAGAACGAACGAGGCATTGAACTTCCTTGTTTACGTAGAAGGGAAACTTATCTTTTCTTACAAGCAAAAGTTGTAGTCGCTGCAGAAAAACACACGCACAATGTCGCTGTCATGTCTTCCGTAAAATCGTTCTTATCTCATCTCCTACGATTAAGAGGAAATTTTCATCTTTTACCCGCAGAAAGAGAAACACATTGTTGTCATCTTAAATACGTTGGTTTCTTTCTTAATAGAGAACGAGCCAGTATGATGTAACATCCTCATGTCTATAATATGCGGATATACAAATAGTGCGGTCTTCGTTAACTGCGATACTAAAGATGTTCGGTTTTGGGGTTTTAGTACCTACAATTTGCTTTGAAACACAATGGCTAACTATCTCGAAATGTTGTCAATTGATTAATAGTAAGCCATAATGTACAACTGATAATATGTCGAAGTTGCTAAACATTAGTACATCACATAGAGCTCTGCAAGGACCAGGTATTAATAAGCAAGTATAATGGTCGTGCTTCTAGAGTTTGAAAAAAAAAAAATACTGAATGAAACAGGAAAGTTCAGTTAGGACAGGTGGCCCGTTGATACACGAAAGAGTTACAAAGAAGTGTAGCTCTTCTAATATTAGTTTTTTTTTTTTACTGATTTTGAATTTATTTCTAAAACCTTTAGGCATCTGAGGCTCAGAACGGAATAGGGTGGGGGTTAGGAAGGTAGACGACCAGGACCTATTGTAGGTGTCACCTCTGGGACTTTCCAAATGCTAAGAAAACGCTCTACCACTGAGCCACGGCTACTGGGCTTTATTGATTCAAAGGATAATTCTAGAAGCCACGTAGGTTTAATTCACGTAAGTGCGTCGCTAAGGCATCCTTCGCAAGCCTTCGGTTGACCTACAGGTTAGCATACTCGCTTTCAGTCTGTATTGTTGCTGGTTTAATTCCTATGGTGGTCCACTGATAACTATGGTTCGGATACCCTCTTTATCAAAAACTGTAGGTCTCGTCTTCAGAATCGTCACCGGCTCGTTTCGGACGTTAATACAAATTCAATCGTAGGTCTAACACCATAAAAAAAATCAGGGTGGCATCTATTCTTTAACATCCCTGCATTAAGTGAAGTTTAAAAAAAAAACTTGTGGTTTGTGACATAGACAATTCTTCAATTGTGTTTTTCAAGTTGAGAATTGGGACACACTCGTTCCTGCTTCCCACAATTCCCTTCCTTTCCGCATTACGACCTTTCTTTTTATTTCAAACAACCCAGAGAAAGACGTGATTTCATGTAATTACCCTCATTGCGTGACCAATAAATTCTCCCAACGTTACAAAACCATTTACATGAGTAACGACTCCCCAAACTAACATTTGAATAAAATATAAAAAAGGGAAAGAAGGGGGAAAAGGATGAAAAGATAGCCAATTAACTTAATCTACCTCCTCCCAATTTGCTAACCGCCCTTCACGTTAAATTTCCTCGTGCTTGGTACGATATGTAGTGGAATTTATTTGGTGAGTTATTCTCTTTTTTTTTTTTTAAGAAAAAAAAAAGAAAGAAAAATATTTATAAAAACCATAATAATAAAATAAAGAAAAACGTATTTTTTAAATCTAATCCAGCAAAAATAATAGTATTTGTTTCTGGGGAAAGAAAATGCTGTAGGGAATATTAAAATTGATATACATATTTTAAAATGCACATAATAATAAGTTTAAGTTATTTGAATAACAATAAGCTTGGTATGTTTGTGTAGATTCAGCTACGAATTCCGAATTTCATTATTTGTTTTTCTGCAATTTTTATTTCAACACTAAGTAAAGTATTGTTTTTGCTACAAGAAAGAACACTAAACAAACTCATAAATATTAAATTTCAAAAAGTATATTCTTTATACTTTTATTTACTGTTAAAGGCAGTTAACGGTAGCTACATATACATTCATGCATGCAAATGAAAATCTCGTTATGCTGAAGTTTTCCCCTCAGTCACATCAGGATGGTGCATTGTTACCCTTTTTTTTTTAAAAAAAAAAAGTTTTCAAATACTAATACACACACTAGTTTCTTGATGAATCCCTTTCCCAGATATTTTCCTTCTCGTGCTACATAATCTCACGAAAAGTCTGCCACAAAGATTCAGTTTTCCATTAAAACTTTCCTCTTTTCAACAAATAGGTCTTGTACTTGCAAATTCTTCAGTGTATCTCGATTATCATGCCATTGTGTGTGTTCAATAGTACACAAGAAAAAGGACGAGAATTCCTTGAAGGCAATACATTTGTCAACACGAACAAGACGGAATAAAAACAACAAACAACGTGAGTGGGAAAAATATTTCTCAAGTGACCGTGGTTGAAAATTCTTTCTCTTAGCATTGTTAGAACGCTTATCTCCTCCCCCCTTCCTCCTGAGATGTTATTAGAACTGAGAAAAATTTTCTAATAATTATAGTCACACATTCTCAGAATAATATCCTAATATTTCAACATTAGGATATCCGGTTACTGAAACAAGATACACGTGAATAATTTCCTAAATGGATACTTTTTTTTTTCAACTAATAATTTCACTTGTGCACTCACATTAATTGAAAGATTTTTCTGAATCTAAAAGTTGCAGAATTTAGTTATGTTGGTTTACTACTGCCAAATTGTTAAAACTCGTCGAACTTGAAAAAAAATCACATTTTTTTAATGAATCTAAGTGCACATTCCATTAATTTATTGGTAGGTAATTCTACCGTCTGTTTTCCGAATAATTGTTCCCGTTGTTCTTTCTATGCTCATTAGTTTCTATAGCAGCTAACGCCTGAGCTTGTCACGTTATTGTTGTTTTTATGGCCTATCCATGAGAAAAAAGAGCGCAAGGAAAATGACCTTAACTATTATTTTAAACGCACTATTCCAACATTCGTATAGTGTAACGGGGAAAATCTTTAGTCAAATTACCCGTGCCTGCTTTCAACCCAGGAATCTACAGGGAAATGCAATCACGTTATCATCGATATCACGTACAGTACATAAGGCTATTATATATATATATATTTCTAATATAACTGTTATCACAGTATTCTGTTACAGTCCTCGTTCAGTTTTTACTTCTAGTTTATCTGTATTCTACGTAGGCACCACTTAATAACTGCGGAACTACCGTTAACATTAATCGAGTCAATTTCGCTACACATTAACCCCCCCACATTGAAAAAAAATAAAAAGCAGAAAACCAGTTATGTAGATCGAGTTACATTAATCACTTGGATTGGTTAGTAATTTTAATTAACGATCTAAAACAAGAGAACCAAAAACATGATACAAGAGGAGAAAGGAGGGATGTTTGTTATGCCTTTAGTTTCGGATTTAGTCAGTCAGCATCTCGTAACAGTAAAAGCAGGAAACCGGGGGCGGAGGTGGTGTTTAAACTAGCGAGGCGACATGCTTATAGAAAGTGCTGTTGCTGCTGCTATACGTTTGGAATAAAACACCCTCAGAGGAAGGTGTTGGGGGAGGAAAGGAGGGAAATACACACACACACACATACATACATACAAGAAAGAAAAAAAATAAACAGCAAAAGCTTTCATTACTCCTTTCCGTTCATTATTTATTCTCCCTCATGCACTATATACACCAACCGTTCTTCCGTTCGGTCTTTGGCTCTGAGCTGAGGGAACAACAGTTTCCCTTGTGTTTCTCGTTCCTCTCTCGCTCTCTCTCGGGTTGCATTTATGTTTCTCGTTTTTGGTATGGCCTCCTCGTTATTCCTCCTCTCTCTACGTCTCGGTTTATTCTTCCCTTCCTTCCACAGCAAGCACGGCTCATGGTTTTGCTTGTTGGCTTCGCTTCCTTTTTGGTTATTCCAAAAGCAGATTTTCGGAGAACACGAGATAGGGAAACTACTCTGTATGAACCTCAGGACCCCATTTTCAACCTCACTCCACGCAATGTTGCCAACTATTTTTCGATCAAATTACCTACAATGGTACTGTCCCTACAAATGACAAAAAAATCCACACCAAACTTGGTGAAATTTTCTGAGAAACAGACGATTATTTTGAAGCACCTAATATCGTCATAATATCGGTAAGTCCTTGGATGCAAACTACAGTCCTCTTCATTTGTCCCGGATTTCTACTATCTTAATACAACTTACACTAAGTTGCAGATATCTTCTTTCGCTCTATAATCATGGATTCCGCCAGGATTTTCTGATTAGGGAGGGGGTGTACCTTGGGAGGGTGTAAGTGGAGTTTTACACTCTTTCTTTCGACTTTAGATCGTAAATATTTTAAAATGGGGGTGCTCTCGAGAATTTAGGGGGTGACCTCCCCACAAGGGGGGTCTACCAGAATCAGTCTACAATCACTTGAATTCTATCCTTTCATATTTAATTTCACTGAAGAATGTCCCAACCAGTTTCTTGTCGTTTCTATGTCCAGCGCTGCTCTCTTTCACTGCGAAATATAGCGGGTTGCATCCGTTAGTTCACATGATTCCCACAAAAAAAGAAGATATTCAAAGAACACGTACATGTCAGCCCATTCAAATGACAAAAATTTCAAAACAATTACAGGAAACAGACAGTAGTAAGACATATTAACAAGCAAAAAGAATTTCACACATATTAATCAAATTAATTTTCCTTTCTTTTTTAAAATGAAGTTTAATTTCGACCAAAGCTGCATATTATTTGCTTTCCGACACATACGTATTTCATTTTCTGATTTCTCTGCAGAATGAAGAAATAATTTTCAGTAACCCAAGGAGGAAATATCGAGCTGCTGCAGTTCAGTTTGTAGAGCATTGGTTTACCACTCAGAAGGATCAAAGCGGCCGCCATGCCAGACAAATGTCTGGAGTTTTCGGCCAATTTTACCCAGTCTTTCTTCGAAGTAGTTTTGTAGAAAAAATTATGTACACAGTATGATGAAAACGCTAACACGCTAACAACTGATAAGACAGGATGAACTGAATTTATTTTAAGGCCTTTAGGCAACTATGGCTCAGGCCGTATGGATGATGATGGGATGGGAGGAAACGGAAGGACCCCGAGAAAACCCACGCACGCGGTGTTTGTCCACCACAAAGCCCACATGCCATGAGCGAGATCGATCCGAAGAACCCTAGCACTAGAGAAGATAGAATTAATTTTATTTCCAACATAAATAACCTTAAAACAGTTGTAGCTGTCTATAGAGGCAGGTCCTTCAAGATAAATATAGACCTATCCATTCATCTTGATCCGTCGTTTTCATACGTTACCTCTTCCTCTTGGATCACACATGGTAAGATACCTTTGGAAACATTATAGGGGGGTACTTTTTATGTAATTCCTTAGCTTGCTGAGAACTTTGAAGGTTAGCAACACTGTTTTCACAAGAAGCGACCAGTCACAGATGGCAAAGCAAGGAAGAAGAGATGTTGCTGTGCCAGGCAAAAGCACGCATACAGACAAAACTCGGTTCTTGTGCACGGAAGTACAAGAAGAGAAGAAGTATTTTCTTGTGTGTATCTCCCCCCGCTCTCCCTCCTTTGGTCTTCTCTCAGCAACGTTACTTAATCACTCCTGCGGATCAACTCCAGTGAAAATGAGAGCACGCATGGAGAGGCTCGCAAAGTATTCCCGCAAGCTCTTCTTCTCCTCTCCTACAATTAGTCATAGCCTCCTCGACTCCAATTGCACATCCATCAACTTGCCCGTATACACATCTCATTTTTTTTTATACGTACCCTTCCTCTTTACCCTTTCCATCATCATTTTTCTTTCTTCAACTTCTTTAGATTCTTCTTCTATCTCCTCCTCGTCTCCTGAATGATATAAAACGAGACATCATCTTCAATCTTCCTGTCTCATCCGTTGGGCATCATATTCATTCTTGAAAATAACGATAATCAGTCCTCCTTTTCTTCATAGTAGCAGTTTCCCTACCTCCAGGGAAAAAATATATCTACCCGATTAAATTCTCTTTACGATGTACAGTGACGTCAGACAAGCTGTATCCTCTCTCTCTCTCTCTTTCTCTCTTCTAATGATTATCTTCAAGGATCCTATTTCCTCTCTTTTTTCTAATATTGATAATTAATCTCGCTTTTTTTTTTTTCGTTACACAATAAATTTTCTTTTACTTACAACAGTCAGTCATTCATCCATTTCTATCTATAAAAGAGACCTGCAGACATAGAGTAAAAATGAAACATCTGACGTAAGCAGAGCAGCAGGATAAAATCCTTTCTTGTAACGAATTTCAATAAGCGTATAAACGTACCATCAGATTAATGATACAAAGATATCTTCTCACTATTTTTTTTTTTTTTGTCACACGAGAGCCGACTGGGCGGGGATTATATGTAGCGTGCGCGGGAAAAAAAATAGTATAAGTCAGAAAACACAGTTATTCAGGAGACAAGCTGCTTGTTCCCTGCCAGCCATAAGATACCACTTATTCTAAAAGCACAAAAAGAAGCGATTATTCAACTCACGTTTAGAATTGACTTATATTAACCGAAGGAGGGGATTCACATACAGATCTCAAATTTTAACTTATCTCGTTTTGACTAATTTCTGACTTATACAGTTTTTCCCGCGCACGCTAGATATCATCTGTGGTAAATACGCTATGTAGGGTTCTAGGTCCGAATTCCGGCTAAAGTATGCATGTTTCGTGTTAAGATTGTCATGACCAAGTATAGGAATGCCAGTAGCGGACTCCGGTCTGGAAAACTAGACGAGAACTGATCACATGACATACTTTTTAAAAGGAAGACAATGTATAACATCTGTCGATTCCACATGTTTACCGGCATTATTAGATAAACCATTGGAAGTATGTTCTGTTCATTCCTTTTAAAATACCAGTAGCAGTCCTCTATCGTAGTCTTAGCGACACTACTTCCTTTTCCATGTAGTTACTGTTTATTCAAGTCAACTAAAGCGAAGAGTACCGGTTCGAATTTTGAAATTCATTTGTGGCCTTTAGGCATCTCAGGCCTTGGTCGGGATAAGATGAGGGAGATGATATTGGTCGAACATAGCTTAGCTTGTAGGTACCATCCCGGAATTTGCCTGGCATGACAGGATCTCTGGAAAAAAACTTCAGTGAAGTACCGGTACGAAAATACTTTTAATGAAGGTCATAGATACATTCGATACCGAGCCGCCGTAGCTCAGTGGTAGTGTCTTGGTGTAGCATTCGGGAGGTCGTGGGTTCAATCCCAGAGGCCGATCATCCTGACTGAGGTTGTTCCAGAGTTTTTTCCTCAGTCACACCACGCAAATGCCGGGATGGCACCTTCAACTTAGGCACTGACTATCCTGGTCTAAATAAAGTCTTGATGCCTGATGGTCATAAATAAAATTCAAAATCAGCTACATTCGACCTCCTTCATCAAGACAGAATCGTACATAAAACTACATACACTAAAGAATTCACATTCAGTAAAGCAACATAAATTGGCAAGCAGTCACGCACAAAAAAAAACTTGACAAATAATTACTCTTATTCATGGTTTCGTTCCCTTACTATTTCCCTTTTTCATCTCTTTCTCATACTTAAAAGAAAAAAAAAAACAGTTGCGTATCGATTGTCAACTGTTAAGCTCGTCTCTCTGTTACGACCGTTAGATATCGCATGAAAACTATCTACTACCGCTTTTTCCTTGAAAGAACTTGGGAGAATAAAAACTACTAAAAAAAATACAAAAAAGAAATCTTGGCTGACGTCTTTCTCGGTTGGCAAAAGTGAGCGAACGAGCGACTGAGAGAGGCAGAAAGGAAGAGAGAGACTTTGAAAAACACATCTTTTAGACTCAGAGAAGCGAAAGCACGAGGGCGAGACGATTCGGTTCCAACTAAAGCGGATGGTCTAGTTTAAAGACGAGCGTATAGACAGACGACTTGGAACTGAAGCTGAGTGGGTATGCATGAAGTTCTGCTTGCTTTCTTTGTTTATGTGAGTCTATATGCTCTGGAGGCAACGCAAAAAAAAGGAAGACCTAGAATGTCTCTAGACATGTTTCGATTAAAAAAAAATACTGGTCCTCTGAAAAATGTTTTCAATAGGGACTACCGTACATATACAAAATAAAGCCTCTATTGGATAATACAAAAATTAAATTTAAATGGTCTTTATTAATTACAATAGTTTTATTGAATTACTGAAAAGAAAACAAAAAACAAATTGTCTCCACCAATTTCCCTCCTGTCAGAAACCTTGTAAAAACGTCTAGTACAGAGCGATTACAGTTACTATTTCGAATATTCTAGAAGAAACGTTTATTCTTGATAATAATGAAATAAAAATAATAATAATACTGCTTAGCACTCAAAAAGTGTGATGATTTCTTTCAGGGTATAAAAAAAATAAAGATTTTGGCGAAACGAAAACCGTTGAAAACAAACTGTTCACTTGAGTTGCTTGGCTTTAACAACACTATATAACATAGTATCGAACGCAACAATGTCTTCAAGCAATGATATATTACTCAAACTTTTTTTTTTTTTTAAAAAAAAAAGATTCGAATGACGTAGCATTATATTTCAGATTATTCGAAAACAGAAATGGTCTAGCCCGGTGAATTTAGTTGCCGTCAATAAATGTGTTTATCTGATTCTATAGCTGGAAATAAAAGTATTTATTTATTTATTGATATGAATATTCTGTACGAGAAAGCTCTAAAAAGTGTTTGTTAGAAACAGATTCATTTAGTTTTAGTTGATACTGACACAGAGCAAGTCTTCCGTACATCAAAGCATAACAATTTATTCCTCCCCTCCCCTCCCCCTTCCTTTCCAACTTCACGCATTTTTTTTACCCTTTGAGGGCTACAAAATAGCACTTTAATGTTTATTGCTCTTATTTCGAACCATGCTTTTATGCTACAGCGGAGAATAGAAAGAAGGAATAATAATAAAAAAAAAAGTTTCCTCCTTTGAAAAGACACCCAACAACAATATTCCGTGTTGTTACTTTGGGGCGTCATTACTGAAAATTGTTATTGTTTTATTGCTTTGGATTTTTTTTTTTTCTCCATATTACAAACAAGGGCTCGCGAGATGCGAAAGGAACAAAACAAAACTTGACGGCGTATTTGAACGCTTGTGCAAATGGAGGAAAGAAATATATAACCATATATTTATTTGTTGAAGTGAATAGTATAGTAGTTCATGCCTATACGGTTTTCACTCCCCTTCTGGTAAAAATTGTCTTCCGGACCGGCTACAACAAACAAACATTATAACTTGTTGCAACTAAAAGTTATAGACTTTCTCGGATTTGCTATTTACAACACCATGATAAACAAATAAACCATACATACCCAATGCACAGAGTATCTTGAAAGACCCCTGAAAATTCTTTTCCCTCTTGGTAAAAATAATAATAATAAAAAAAAAATGACAGCGGATCTTTTGACATGTAAGAACAAAAAGGACCTGTAATTTGCCCAGGCAATAAAACTGAACAGCCCCTACCATCACACATCCATTCATGCCCTATCTCTTACCATTCTCCCCCTGTCTCATATATTTTTTGCCCTTCTTTTTTTTTTTCCTTTACCCAATTGACAATATGCTTGGCTTTTCCCCTCCAACAAAATTAAAACTTGCCGTTGATGGTACAGTTAGCACCAACAGGCACCAGCTCTTCCAAAAGAACATTTTTTTTTCCTGCTTTCCCGCGAGTATCACAGAACAAAAAAGTTTCTCGTATAACAATAGGGCACCCGAAACAAGTAACCATACATATATATAAAGTGTTCTATCAATCAGTTCACATCTTTGGATACAGAGGATGTCCTGAAACACGGAATGGTGTAACTTTTTTTTTTTAATAGAAACATACATAAATCTGTCTCGAAAGAAGAAACTTCAATCCCACCATGCAAAATTTGTTCAAATGGAAGTGACAGGGCTCTTTTACACTGAGAACTTTCACAAGTTTCCTTCCATTTCTTTTTTGTTCTGCTGTTTTAAATGCATTCTTTTGTTAAAACAACTTCCAGTTTCTGCATCAAAAAACCTTCACATTTTAAAACCGTTATAACTCGTACAGGTTTGCTTTTCGCAAGATGCTGCTATTTCCGAAGAGTCAGTATATCTTGCTCTTTACAATGGATGGGGAAGCTTGGGAAGAAAGCAAAGAAAAAAATGAAACTGAATCTAACAGCACTTTTATTGAGAACATGTTACAAACTTCTGCAGATAATAATAATAAAAAAAAAAGAGCATCGATGCTTCTTCCCCTTCTCTTTTTATGCTTTACCATCCCCCCCCCACCTCATTCGCAGTTCAAGTACGCGCGAAGCAAACTTAACAAGGATTTGTTGTGCAGACCAAGAAAAACGGCACCAGATGCTAAGCGAGGCGGATATATAAATACCAGAACGTGATCAATACAGAGATTCGCATTTACATAACCTATTTCAATTTAGCGAAACAGCTATTCATTTTTGAAGAAAATCGCTGTTAACCGCAAAACTAGTCCCGAAACGTGATATAGGACTAGTACAGAAGTAGTTCTCACTGAAGTTGCTTAGATTTTTTAAGAAGAAGAAGAAAAAAAGGAATTATTTTTAAATCTTTGGAAATCAAACATCTCTCTCTCTCTTAATACGAAAATACACTCGCAATAAAAAGTTTCATACACGCACTTTAATTTTATCATTACTCGTATTATTTCGCGCAACAAAAAAAAAAAACATGCTTGAGGTATTACTTAAGGAAAATACTCTCGACAGGCTACAAGAAACACAGCAGGATGTGAGCGCTAATGCACTCACTGACGCAAAAGTAATTGCAGTAAACGTTTTAACACAACCACCTACCCTACATGCTGACAAATATTTTTCTTCTTTCAACCTCTTTTCCCATAAGCACTCCACATGCCAGCTCAACATATAACAAGACCAAGCACAAACAACAACAACAAAAAAAAAGAGAGAAAAAAAAGAAAGAAGCCCATGGAATATAAATTTTCATTCGTGTAATATCCTGTCCCGTGGGCAGTGAAAGAATATAAGCGACTGAAGTGGCCAGTGGGTCGAAGGATAATGGGGAAGAATGGATGTTTTTGAAAGGAAATTACGACTCATTCCGCAGGTTGCTTTTTTCTTCCATTATTATTATTTTTTTAAACTCCGCTTGCAGGCAACATATGAAGTTAATGGCTCTCCATTTACCTTCAGCTTTTATGTTTAATTTTGAGTGTGTAGGAAATGGAAAATGTTTCAACTATTTTCGTCTAGGCCTATAGGAAAATGTGTTTCCGTGAATTGCTTCAACCATAAATGCTTTGTTTGTCAGAAAGGACATGCGCGTAACGTTGTATCAGATTTCCGTCACATACATTTTAAATAAACTCGTAAAATAACTAACTTAAAAAAAAAAGAAAAAAAAATTAACTTTACCGTAACCAAAGAATTGTAAAGAATTGATTTTAATGATTTCGTGAGTGTAATTTCAATTTCCTTCCTCTGTTAATGAGTTCCACGTAACCGAATACACAAGTCAAATGATGTACTACGTTTATGGCTCAACCCGGGAAAGTGTAGGTGAGAGGATATCTTCTATTTGTGGTTCTTTAGGCATATTTGGCTCACGTCGTTAAAGGTTGTAGTAAGAACGTTGGCCCGGGCCCAGCACTCGGGCATTAGCCTTGTGTAATGCCGTAGAATGGGCGACGATGCTGGTTTTGGAGTTTTCAGATTGGCTGAATACACTTTCATACTAACATGAATCCTGCAATGCATCCAGCCATCCTCTAAGGTTTTCCACCAGTCCTACACCGTGAATACCGGGATGGTACATACAATACCAGTACTGGGCGCTCTCTTCCCTACAGGCACGTGTACAGGAAGGCGCGTGGGGACGGCCCCCAAAATGTTCTTTTTCTAAAAAAAATTCTTCTGTGTAAATATGAATTAAATTCGTGATCCACTCTCTCAATTTGTGGCTGGTGACGTGCCTACTTCTCTGTGCCATGCCATGTTCCACGGAAACAGAAAAAAGGTACCTGAAGGACTAGACGCTGTAAATACTAGTTTAAAAAAAAAATACCAACGTCCCTAAACGATTAAACTTGCTGTCGGGACACTTTAGTTCAAAACTGGGCGACCATATTACGAGCTAGACAATTCTAACTAATGCAGCTTTTAAAAGAATAATCATAATAGGGTATAAAAATAAGAAAATCAATGTTTCAAACTTTTTTTTAGGTCAATACAATTCCGCAACTCAAGGGAGGAAAAAACTACAACAAAATGCTACAAAACAGATAAACTAGAAATAATGTTATAAAGAAAGCTTTTTGTCAGTACTTTTGAAGTTTTATTATGAAATCAAACGCCACCTGCTTCTCTGCGAGTCAATAATATAGCTTTTTTTTTTCTCTTTACTTTTTTGCATTTGAATAGGTAAAAAAAAATGTATATACCGTTGACTTTTGATACATAAAGAAGGGCAGTATTGAAGTTAAACAGTATTAAAATATAGTCACCGTTATACAAAAACCCTGGTGAAAGTTTACTATCTTTCTTGGACTAAGATATGCAATAAAATTTACATAATACGAAACGCAATAATAATAATAATAATAATAATAAAAAGTGGGAATCTTTTCCAAATCATTGAACACACCACAACAGTCTATACAAGAAGAAAAAAGAACTATTATATTTCTCCCCCCTTTGTCTCATATTCATGACCGTAACACCAAACAAGATGCCATTGTCTTTTATTGTATTAGTAAATACCATACACACATATTTGAAAAACAAAAATCTAAAAAAAAAAGAAAAGAAAAAAAAATACTATGTATTTCTCTTTCTCTTCCTGGTGGAAGACAAAACATCATTCCATACTTAACACATGCTCTCACATCTCTTAATAATAGCAAATATTTAGAATGAAATCAGGAACAGTTTCGGTGAGGAATGGAAACCATTCTGAAACACTGAATTCTTTTAATGAGCGCGGAAAATAAATGTCTATCGTACATTCTTTCAGTTCAAGTGTGTTTGTTTGATAACACACTGATATATGAAGAATCACGCATTGTCAGACATAATTTAGTATTTATTAATGCAAAGAACTGCTTCTTTGTGGTTGTTATATAGCTATTATTTTTTTTAAAAAAATGTGTAAGCATATTACGTTTTATAGGAGTTATTTTAATACAATAAAAAAAGGAGTTAAAGTGTACAGAGACGGGAAGCATTAACTAGCATGAAGAATTGGCACTAAAAAATCTGAATATTGTATACCGTTAATAACTTTCTGGTTTATATGTTTGTGTGTGTGAAAGAAAGAAAGATTATGGTTCGACTTAATAATTGCGGAAAGATCTTTGTAATGAACTTCCCAAGCGATTTTCTTTTGCTGTTATCGGGTTGTTCCTGTAGTCACTTTGGAAATGGAAGTTGCAAAAAAATCTTGTGAGATCAACCACTGAAGACAAATGAAGAACACCGATATACTATCTCTTGCAGAGCTACGTTCAGTGAATGAAAATTAAAAAATACTTTATGTAGGGGAGCCATATTAATATGTTGAATAGATTTCTGATAATAAAACAAGTTTGTATTGAAATTCAGGCTAACAAATTCTTCAAAGCAATCGATCAATAGAAATTCCCTACTGCGTCTTAATATCCCCATCCAAAAAAAAAAAATTGAATGGTTAGGTTCGGTTAATTTTTCTGAGCATGTCCTTCAGAACAAATCTCTAGACATTATGGCAGATGTCAGTGTG
>JAGDQP010032533.1:0-14991 GCA_022664845.1 Lepisma saccharinum | reverse complement strand
ACACTTTGTGAAATGCAAGAATGCAGAAATTCATTTATACCGGCAGTATCGAGAGAAATTAGTGGCAATATAGATCCTACCATATCATTAAGTACATTATAGTATTAAACAATAAAAGAGTATGACAACTTTCCGCCTGTATACTTGTCTAATGAAAAGGGGATGAGTGATTTGGAAAGAAATTATTTACCAGGTAATATCTCAAATTCTTTTTATTTTTATTTTTTTCAATTATATATAAAAGTTTGTTGCTTGCCTTTTTTTGTGCCGTCAGCTATTTGCATTTATTATATACTTTGTTTATAATCGTATTTTTATCAAAGATGGTTTTATAACATCACTTAAACATTTTATTATCATACTGTATTCACGTAGTTTAAACCGTTCCTTGTATAATTGTAAAAATATAATTCCATGAATGTAGAGAGGAGAAGCGTATATGGTATTAATACTGGTTTCTTCTTTGTATGAGACGAGCTGTGATTTTGGTAAAATGCTAATTATAAAGTTCTTTGCCTGTAAACATGATTAATTTGGATAATTGTCTGAAATGTCGTCATTTAATTGCAAGTACGGTCGAGTCTACACAGATTCTTTTCTTCCTGTCAGCGGTTTCTGTTTTAAGATTTTTAATCGAGAAAACCTGTGAGTAAGAAAATGCTTCGTTTATGTAGGTCGCACTTAGAAATATTAATCGTGTACTTATCCAGATGTTTAACACTAGATTCCACTGCATTATGACCGTTACGTGACGTCCCAGATACTTAGTGTCCAAATCAGGTGCCAAATCTTTCGAATTTAAAAAGAAAAGATGCATAGTAATGGAGTTTTTGTCTTTAAGCTTGCAAGTTATGAGTTTCCTTCTAATTTTTGCCTTCTTGATACCTATTGTTAGAGTAGTCATTTAACGTGCTTGTGTACATGTCCAGTTAATACAAAAGCTCAAGAGAAAGATGAAGATCTGCTTTAAAATTCTCTTAGTATGTTCATGGTTATTGGTGGTCGTCGTTTGGATGAAAAAAGTATGAAGACAGGTACAATTTAATCGTTTATTATTGAAGGATAACATTTCACTTTTGTATGCTTGACAGAAGAAGCAAAAGGCAGTGTAAGCCGCTGGGCAAATGCCCCTTTGAATAATCAACTTGGTAGAATGTGTATAGTGGTTACCTTTCTTCAGCAAACAAAGCCTTGCAGTGAGAATAATATGATATTCTGGATTAAATATACAAAAAAGGACATGTGGTGTGACCATTCATTAATAAACGATTAATTTCTTGTCACGCGTTTCCTTTTTATGCAATAAAATGTTCTTGTTCTGAAGTTCGGAAACATTTTCACAGGCCGGTTTACTACATTAGAGTTAGGAAATGCATCTGACAAAGTGGGGAGATAGGGTTTGTCTCTAGGACGTACACATGACGAAATTAATGACATTCTGCGTGACTTACAGAATAAGAATAACATTATTAGCCAAGTTAATGATAACTAGTCAAATTTTTTTAAATATTTGTGGGTGTCTTTTTTGTGTATTTCGATGCTTTACATTCCTTTTCGTTTAGAACGGGTTTAGCTGTAAATATTATGAGACGATTTATTAAGTATGCATATTATTTTAGTCAAAGATAGATGCTCGAAAGCTTTTATGATATTTCTTGTTCATTACACAATATAAACGTTAATTTACATTTACGTATATCGTTGGTTTGTTTCTTGTAAATCTGCAGTATAATCACTCGTCCCTTTCGGAGGAAGATATCTTACAACGATTCATTGGATTAACTTGTAGAAAAGTCAGGCAATACTTCAAAAATATGAATTATGTTTGTAATGAACATTCTCTAGAAGTTTTGATATCTTTGACAGTATTCTTGTTACTGCCTTACTTTTGACTTCTAAATTCTAAAATTTTGATCGTCCAAATAGTGGCACCTTGTGTATGGGTTTCAATAATGTTTAATTTAGATGTGTAAAATCTGTACATGTACTTGTTATATATATATATATATATTTAAAACTAGCAATAGCTTAATTTTCACACAAAATTCAATCAGTGTTGCATTGCCAAGGTGCTGATTTTATATATGGAGTAAATTCACAAGCTGTGTTGAAATTGCATTTTCAACTTCTTTTCGAATAAAATCTAAAATGTATTTTTACTTGTGCATTTGTTACTCCCTTTTACGGGTTCCTGCCTTCAGTTCTTGTTAAGAATACAAACTGTACAGTATTAAACGTTTCGTTCATCACTAGAAACGTCTTCCTTAATACGTAAAAGCGGAAAGTAACAACACAAGTTGAAGAAAAGAAAATATGAAATTTTCAACCAGATATGTGCGGTGTGGCCAGATGCGAAAATTGGAAGGTGACTGCTTCCACATTGGTAAGTTATCAGTTCGTTGTGTAGTTTTCTCTCATTTTTGTGTTTCAGTAAAGTATCTAACAAGTAAACATGCTGCTGGGGTAGAAAATATTTATATATTTTTATCTTTCGTCGTGGTTAGAATGTCAAAGTAGAAATGTGTCGAATGTGCGGATGCAGATTTTGGCAACTCGAGTGCAGTTGTTTTGGGAGATGTCGAAGATACAAAAGTCAGATTCTTGTCTGTGGATAGTGATCAAAAACTGTAGAAATATCCTAATGATTTTTAACTGTTGAAAGAAATGGAAAACAAATATATTAATGGGTACTGGGTGGAAGGCGCTACCTGTTGAGGGTATATTTTTCATGACCGCCATCTTGAATCTTGATTGATTTTCTTACATTGTTCTGGGCTAGAATTTTACGGTGAATACGTTTCTGAAGTCAGTTTTGTCGTACATGTATTATTGTGGAAGATATGGGTATGTGATATTAATATGGGGTAACAACGCAATAGCCTGAAAACAACCATTTTGTTTGTAAGGCATTACTCTCTTCAGCCAATACACATAGTAAACAAAATGAATCGATTTGGTGAATCCTCTGTTGGGTTTAAGCAATCGATTTAGGTATTATAACTTACTCATTTGATGACGTCACAGACTAATCCATGCAGTTGTTCGTCACTATTGAGGGAGTTAACTGGAAAAACTACACCTTATGGAAAGTTGTAATTAGTTTCGTGAACAAAGTGGCGAATATGAGCAAAAGTACTTCTTACAGTTTGTGGGGGACAGCAAATGACGTCATCGGGTAGTTGTAGCTGCTTCCAGGTGATCAAATGCATTTGGATCTCATTAAACTTAAAATTTCGACTTAGGAATCCTCAAATCGATTGGGTGATTCCTATGCCGAGTTTTGTCAATAGTCTTTATAAATGCTTCGTTGATGATGACATGGCGCCATACTACGCAAGAGTTGCAGTTTCAGGTCACCCAACAGGCATTTTTGTTAACAACTAAACGTGACTAGTACCGATGGATATTTGGTACGCTGACCGACAGTCGATCAAGAAAATGGTAAGAAAGGTAAAAGGTAAAGACTGGTAAAGAGTTTTGTGTTGAACAAGCTGACCCTTGTAGATATTTTGTATAAATATTTTCACAGAAAACTCTTTAACTTTCTTTTTATTAAACCAATTAATTCTCACTTATAATTTCGCTGCGGAAATCCAAAAACAATCTCAAGTTACACACATTGTTTTTCACATAATTAAAAAAAAAAGAAAAAATCAGAAAATAATTTCTCTATATTTTATCCATCATCTTCACACAACAGATACATACATACTATACAGTACCGGCAAATAAACAAAATCAATTTTGAAACTCAACACATTGAAAACAATATATAAATATTCAAACGATATGTACATGTAATATGCCCATGTGCACAGAGGTTGTTCTAGTGCATGGGAAGTAGCACCACAAAAACAGATCTATTAGGGCATCTCACCCTCAACAAACTGTCGTGGAGCTGACTGTTGTCTTTTCCCTCATTGTTTCAAAGTGTTATTTTTGAGTATTAAGGAAAAAACTGTCAAGACCACACAGATTGCACAGAAAATAGAATAAATACTATTCATAAAGATTTTTCCATTATTGCTATTAGTCGTATAGCTTTAAAATGAATACACAAATTATAACGCAATACTAAAGTAATTTTTCTCCAACAATAAAAAATATATTCACAATTAGTTATGCAATCGCAATAGTGAATTATTTTCTTTATTCAAGTTGTTCTAATTTATTGTACTTCAATCAATAATCTAAAATAAACTGTTGTGATTTTATCTTAAAAATAATATAAAGCTTTCCAGTTTTTTAGTTTAGTTTGTCTGATCGATTAAAATCCTTTTTTTAAAAAAAGAAAAGGGGGGGAAAAGGCCAAATATAAAAGTAAAAGCCTGCATCAATTTGCATACATGCATTGAACCACCTTCGAACACACAAGATAAAAATTCACCTCCTGCAGCAATTGGATCACTATTTACTGGGAAATAAGTCATTTTATTCAACATTTAATGTTGAGTATTTTATAAACCCAAGACCTTATATTGTAGGAAAATAATAACGCTTCCTAATCAGAATATTTTTAAAAAAAAATCAATAGGTGTACTATTGATGTACTAATTCATTTTTTTTAAACACAACCATACATTATCTGTAAGCACTCTTTCTTTTGCACATATAAAGATACAAAAATAGACCGCTACAAGATATTATCACGCACATTTTGGTTTACGATTTATTCGTTTGCGTATCTTCAGTCAAAAGCTTCAGAAAGTATATCTAACTTTCTAGGAACTCTAGAAAATGTCAATAATAAAAACAAAGAACATTTTATAGGAAATATTTTCGCAAGAAAATACTTATCTTGTAATTTAATAACTACATTTAAAATTTGTTTCAATCAAAGACCTCCATTATTTATAATTATTAGAAGCAAAGCATAAAATTAACACAGAGTCATCACAACACCTCTTCAAACATAATCACAACACATTATTTGTTTGTTCTGTAAAGAATACATTCAGCAACGTGTTCAGTTGAACAGTTTTTGTACTACCCAGATTTAGTTGAACTGCAGATGATGTTAAAAGCACAATAGTGAATTAGTGATTATAAAAATTAACGAAATAAAACTGATCAGTGTTTGAGTTACTGTCATTAAGTGAGGAAGTTGATACAGAAATGATGCCTCATTTCTGTCAAATTATCTAAAAAAAAAGTAACTTAAAATATTTTACAAATTTCTTTAATTGACTTCCCCTAATCACTACATTGTTTCGAGCGTCATATTATTCCCTTTTGCCATTATTTTTAAAAATTGAACAGAAATAGGTGGAGCGACCATTAGAAAAATAAACATTATTAAAATATTGAGAAATATTTGTATTAATGAAATCATTTTCTTTCCAGTTTTATTTAATGCGGTATAAAATTATTTTTTATAAGATAATGCTTTAAACTCTGATGTTGAGAAGGACCGTGAACGAAGCTGCACATTTACTGAACTAAAGCTATTGCTTTTTTATTTCGAAATTATCAAATTTGAATCAATGCTTCATAGGCCTACAGTAGAAGCAATCACTATGTTGAAGACGTGAATTGATTCAAATACATAAACTGTTCTTAACAGACTCTACGTACTGCTTTCAAAAACATAATTAGTTTTGAGAATAAAATATATGTTGCGACAATATTACTCATAAACATTACTAAGTAGGCCCTGTATTAAAAAAAAAAAAGTTAGCCTCTTAGCAGTACAGTATCAGTCATGTTATTCACCTAATAAGCAAAGTTATTTCTATGAAAGCACTTTCCTGGTTTCTATTCGTGCAAGAATTTGTGCTTTTAAAATACCAGTGCATTATTTATAATAAATTACACGCGATTGTATAACGAACGGTGGGTAAGAACAGCATAGCTTCTTATGTGGTTGGAACCTGGAAAAGGTTGTAAAACCTAAAAAAAAAGTTTTCTGCCTGTCTACATGTAAAAGACAGAAACGGATATCCAATTTTACGAAAATGTGTTTCCTCTTTCCATGTATTGATTGATTCGTGTCTAATAATTCCATTTTGCCATTCATTACTTTAAGCTATTAAAAAAAATATACATTACAGCGTGATTAAAAATATGTGTATTATACCCACAAATCATCCACCTTGGAAAAAAAAAAATCCGTTTGTTCGTGTAGTATACTCTTCACATTTTAGTTGCTGCTATGGTTTTTCTGTAGCCTGCTAATCTGTTTCGTAATACTGAGCAGGTTCTCATCAACTACTAAGGTATATTGACATAGGTATACAAATACTTTTTGTGTGTTTGATATAATGACACAGAAATAAGTAGCTGATTGGAACGTTATACATGTACAAAAACATTAAGAGTATTTTGCGTAGCATGAGAAACTATAAATCTATACACTGCTGTCTTCAGCACGTAAGCGTGTGAGGGATTCAGTTGATAGAGACAGGATTGTTTTCTGTGAGAGTAAATGTTGAAACGGCCCTGAAAATAAAGAAGAAAAACGTGTGAGCAACAGGCAAAAATAAAGAAAGTTAGTCATAAATTAAACTTGTAATATCAATAAAATTTATAACAACAGAAATAAATGAATTACTTTAATTATTTTCCTTTACAGTTGATCTGTAATTTATTTGTTTGTTTAAGAGTCAGTACTTTATTATGAAATTCAAGTGCTATTACTTTTGTAATGTGTACACAGGTAAGCTTCCTCACCTGCATCACACGAGCGTGCACGTAATTTGTCTAATTCTCTCTCCTTCCGCCGGTTTCACCGACCTTCCTTAAATGTTAAGGAAGCGTTAAGTCCCTTTAACGCTTCCTTACAGCGCCAGAGAATTTCACCAACCTCCCTCAATGTTAACTTAAGGACGTGATTTTCTTCACTTAAGTGTTTACCGTGGCCTTAAATTACGTAGGAATATGGCGGACAACTATGCTGATTATAATGCATGATTTATATTTTCCTAATACGTATTCTTGTACTTTCGGAAATAACGTTGCTTTCTTACCTAGCAATGTAAATATGATGGTCGACAAAATTTGTAAAAGAAATACTGAAGAAGATGCACTCTTTAGGGCAATTTTAAAGGTAACACAATGTATAATGTGTAAATAACACAATAGATTATAGTTTCCTAATGTGTCTTCAACAAAAGAAAGGAAAAGGCAATCTGAGCCCTGATATATAAGGCTGATGTCGGGAATGTCTGAAATCGTCGCTTTACTATTCCTTCGAGTATGTATCCTTAGCGGTTCCCACAATTTCTTTTAAATAGTCTTGGTAGAATACTTTCCAGTAATGCACGTGTGTATATACAATTTACAAAACTGTTTCAGAAAGGGGTGGACAATGCATTTGTTTCATTTGAACTCTCGGGTTGTATTGACACTATTACTAGTTATATAACCGTGATTTTCCACATAAACATGACTTACATCTTAGCCAAAGTCACTCATCACATTCGGAGTCTAGCCGTCGAGTATAGTTGAGGAAAAGCACTCCATAAGTAGAACTTTATGTAGCAAGCACCCTTCTACACTATTTATAAGGTGATTCCATTGAATGTAATCAGCTATACATCTTTACATTGTCTTGCACAAAAGAACTGCTAGCTAATGCGCGCGTGTGTACATAGAGCATTGAGATGCCTTATCATTCCGTTGAATGCATCTCCTTAACTACAGACAAAACGTAATTCATGTCTATTTTAAAATAGATCACAAGCTACATCTAGCAAAACGAGTCTGTATTTATCGGAATAAAGAGAGTATTGCAATTAACATTAATTCTTTCTATAAGTTATTTCTGTTATATGGCATTGAATTACACAATTCCAATGCAGTTATGAGCATTATTTCGGTTCCGTACAGTGCAGAAGAATGTGATGTAAAATCAAAGAGTGATGTGAGTGCACCAACACACATGCGCCTTTGAAAAAGTGTCCTTGCATTCATGCCCTTCTCACTTGATTTTGTAGCACTCTCTGCATTGGTTGCATCCAAAATAATCACATTGGAAGTACATTCACCTGCCAAATAACAGAAGTGGCTAATATAAAGAATTACTTACTTAGCTACGTAAGTAAGTAAGCTACGAAGGGAACGAATTAAAGCAATCCGTATCAACATACTCGAGTAATGCTTATAACCTCATCTGTTTCCATTTGCAGCGTGTCGAAAATATATAAGGTGATCGTACCAATGGTTGACCAACTAAGGAAAATTTCAAGTGTAAACAAGAACTGACGTTTATATAATAATACAAAAATAGTTATTTGGTCTATAAAACAAAGCCTGAGACAGTCCAGAAAAAAAGCAGCTCGCATTTGTTTCATTTGACAAGATAAAATTTATTGCTGAAGGTGAAGTTGCACCAGTAGGTGACCAGTTGTAAATAGCCAATTGTGAACAACGCTTGTTCCAGTGTAAATCATTCATTCTATTTACTGTAAATTGTTCCTTGAACAACGAAGGGATAAAATAATTAATTACTTCACTATGTCATAGCTTCTGATACATATGCAGGTATATCATTTATTAGTTGTAGCTCAGTCCTTTTATTGTGCGCTCTGATCTCTTCCAGATTCACTTTACACATTTAAGTGATTTTGGAGGTGACAGTGCGTTTTCTGATTGCTCAGCGTTTGGGATATAAAACGTATTTTGTTTACTACTGTATTGAATATAAAATCTATTATTACCGTTTGTTTCCCTTATTGGTCAACCACTGGCGACTGGTCCATTACAGGTACGGATACCCTACACTGACACTTACTTTCCGGCAATCAGGCGAGATAGATAAGAATCATTTATGCGTTCTAAGGTACTATATTTGATTTGAATTCTAAGTATTCATTTTAATACATCACATTAATTTGTAGGCGTTCTGAATACAGTCCAACAAATACTATAACCGCGGGAAATTAGACCGAACTTGTTTACTTTCTACTCAACCCATTGTGATTGTCATTTATTTGTGGCCAATCTCGAGGATCAACCAATCGCAATTCTTGAAAATAAAACAGCATGTATAAAAAATTACACATTCAAGAATACCCGTTTGTTAAGGGAACCTTAAATCGTAGCGTTAAATGCTGATGTAATGGAAAAAACTTAAAGGACGCTTAAATATTTATGTAAACGTTAACTAACGCACCCTTAACCGAAATTTAAGGAAGGTCGGTGAAACCGGCGATAAGTGTTTGTATTTGTTTACGTACAATTTTTCAATCAGCGCTATTATAACTAAATATGTTTTTTATAAATATATTGTATAATTTGTGTCTAGTAGACTCAGCTTTTAATGACAACTTCCAAAATAATATTTTTTATTTCTTTTCAAATGTTGTGTCCTCTATTTCCTTTATGTGCAATGACAATTCCTTAAAAATGCATTACTTGTTAAGCAGTAATTGACATCCGTGAATTACTGGGTTTATTACGTGGACTGAATCATGCTTCACCCTCAGGATTACCTATGTCTCGGATTTTCCAGGACAGCAGCGGAATGATGGTGGCCATTTTGGCCCAGTGCCCAGTTTTGGATTAAAATAGAAAAGTGTAAAGACCGTGTCATTTTAAAGCTATACAAAAGGTTTCTAGACCATATTACACTGAAAAAAATAACATTTCAGCTTCCTTCCCGTGGTAGAAATTTCCCTTGCTCTTTTCAGAACCAGCGCAGCTGTTAGGTTTTTTTCTTCTTTGTTATAAACATATTGTGTACAGATGAGTGAAACAGTGAAATTGATACTACCGAAGCGTGTGTGATTCTGGAGATCCATTTTTTCTTCTGATTTATCGCATGTACATGTGTGTGGCACCCCAAAAGCTCTGCAAATTGGCGCAACCCATCCTGACCGTCACCTGAGATAACGAGCTTTTTCCCTCATGCGCCAAAATAATTTACCGCCGAGCCACGATTCTAACCAGAACATGACTTTGGCTCTTCCCCCAAGTCATGGTAAGTGCAATAAATCCCGCAACAGAACCTATCCCATTTTTAGCGTAGTCAGACTTATGAGCATTCCTTTACTTACAGGACATACTCGTTCCAACTCCGACACTTGCATTTTCTCCAACCTTATTTACCTCCTACGCTATGTTCTGCTTTCTGTGTCGGGAAAACTAGGACACGCCTCGACATTGATTAGTATCGACCACTAAAGTTACTCCCTCAAATCCCAAGTACCTCATATCCTCATACCAGAACACATCTCACATCAAGATTGTAGTTTCGACGAAACCTTCCGCATCTTGGGAATTCTGAATTATGATTCACCTGCCACAGTTAGGAGATGGGAGCAGACGTATATCTCTTGTCTCCGCCAACCATGAACCCAGCCTTAACTGCATGCAACTTCCCTACAATTCAGTTCTTCTACCTCTTCTTCATTTCCGATGCTTTCTTCAACCTTCTTTTTATTCTATCCGTTTTCTATATTATTTTCTCGCTATTTTTTACCCTTCTTACTCCTTCAGGAAGCCTCTTACAGACTCCTAGTTGTCCCCTTTCCTCCTACTTCCTTCGCCATTCATTGTTTTTCTTTCTGGTCACCTTAACTTCTCGCTTTCATAACGTGGTCATTCCGTTATCTGGCTTTCAGTTGGCGACACAGCCCTTCTCATCACCACTTCTCTCTTTCATTTCTTTGTTGTGGCCAAGCCTTTGGCGAAACGTAGTGCCCATACACCTTCTCAGATAAAATAAGTAGCATTTTTTCTACCATATAATTTATATGTAAGATAATAGAAATCATTCTCTTTCTGCATTCATTTGCTGGTCTGTGTGATTAGTCTACAACTATACGTTTTCAACATTCGTAGGGTTGTTTTCGTTGTAGGATGAATGTTTAAGTCTAATAACAGAATTAAACGAAAACGAAGTTGAATGAATTCGAGGCTCACTTGTTATTCTTTGAAGAATAGACTTTGATATTAACCACATGTATATTTATGCGAACAACTTACGAGACATGCTTGTGTTTCTTAATAATTATTGACAAAGCAATTCTGGGAGCCGGATGACATAAATTAACTTATGACATGGACGGCTGCGCCTAGGTTTCTGACGTGTGAGGTCCAGAAATAGTAATTATGTGTTTACGTATGGACTTAAAGAGTCTTACAGTTATGTGTATTTTATAGCTCCGTTTATGAGTTCATTGCTGATTCTTTGTGGTTAATAATTGTAATACACAAGGACACACCATCTTACAATCTTATTTCAAAATTAGCCCTCGACGCTTCGTAAAAGGAAATATATATAAATAAGAGGGTATGGACTGACTACAAAACGGAGAGCATCAAAATGTTTTGGAACATCTTGCAATGACTTTAGGTCGTAACGGCGGCGTGTGAAGATCGTTTAAGATCAATGAAACGATCGTCGGTCTTACACGACGTTATACCCTAAAGACACTGCAAGATGCTCAGTTACCGTCGTGAAAGCCTCAAGCTTTCAAAGGTTATGCTTGGAGTTCCACACTGTGTATAGTCAGCACTTATTAATTTCATGAGCAGAAATTGGTCAGACATGGAGAATAGATTCTCGTATTCTTGTGAATCATACACAATAATACTCTCATACTAAGTGTAACATTAGTTATACTAGTAGGACAGATAAACATTAAACACAGAGTTTTCATATTAAATTTTGATCAACTACAGAAGCTATTTTCTGTACAGTAATAAATATTACATGCAATTCAATAAAAGTCCACAAATTCCTTCGCACAAACAGACAAAGCTTTGCAGAATACAAATGTCTTTCCAAACTCAGTCTGCAATACTATATAATAAATTAAACAAAAAACAGTTAAGGCTATCCCCTGTGCGATACGCACGCGCCGTGAACGGCGTATGGGTGGTCTGGAGATAGCGCTGCACATATTCTCGACCTACGGTACGAAGTGAGATGTGGTGATCAGTTGCGCGCTCGTTCGCCTTTACCTTCCCAAGGTGGCCAGGATAACGAAGGACTCTGGTACTCAAAGTGATAAGAGGCTAAGAGCACCAGGCATGGGAACATTACGACGAGAAAAGTCTCCAGTGTCCTGGACAATCCAGAAACATATGCTAACCAAATAAGTACATAATCTTTAAAACAACTGAAACTGGTAGAATTTCAAGTACTAAGTGCGTATGACACCAATTCAAGAATTATGGGAGGTATACAACATGATCATTTTGGTCAAATACGTAGTTGTTGATAGAAAAATGTGACAATTTGGCTTGTATTTTACTCGATGTTCGATGTTCTTCGAGCTTCTGTGAGAAATGAGAGAGGGCTACCGAGTCGAGGACGCGCTCGATTAAAGAAGCTAGTCCACGTGAGCTTCAGAGTAGGTATTGGGATGATGAATGAAGAGGAAGAGAGATCGCAGACTTGATGGAAAGCTGGAAATCCTATGCGTGCAAGAGACAAGATGGAAAGGGTATAAGAACAGAGAGCAAAGAGGCGGCTACAAGTTGCTGTATAGTGGGGCAAATGAACATGGAAGGAACAGCGTAGGAATTGTTCTTTCAAGAGATCTGAAAGACAGGTGTAGTGAGTGTGAACAGAAGGAACAACAGAGTGATGAGTATCAGGATATGCATGGGTGGGATGATCAGTGTAGTGTGTGCGTATGCTCCGCAAGTCGGCTGCGAGGAAGAAGAAAAGATAGAATTCTGGGAGCATTTGGACCATGAACTTCGCAGCGTCCCCCGGTGGAAAGAGTAATTGTGGACGCCGGCTTGAATGGACATGTAGAACTGTAGGTAGAAGCAGAGAAAGCATTGAGAGGATCCACGGTGGCTGGGGTGTGGGAGATACGAACGAAGAAGGAGAAAGAGTAACAGACTTTGCAACGGCATTCGATCTGGCGATTTGCAATACATTTTTATAGAAGAGAAACGAGCATCTCTTAACTTACAAAAGTAGTGGAAAAGAAAGTAAAATCGATTTCATCTTGTACCGAAGACATCATCTGAAGGATATTAAGAACTGTAAGGAAATGAATGGTGAAAGCGTGGCCCCGCAACACAGAGTGGTGAGTAAGGACTTGGAGTTTGCAAGTAGAAATAATAGGAAGCTGCGAAATGGAAAGCCCAAAATTAGATGGTGAAAACTGAAAGAGGAGAAACTAAAGAATTTGTTCAGGGAAGAGGTTATCAAAAGAATAAATCTGCAAGAAGAGGATGTGCAAAAATCGTGAAATGTAAACAATAGGATCATGCTAACGGCCGGAGAAGACTTTGGGTAGAACTTCTGGAAAGAGCCCCCTTCCCCCGAAGGAAAAGGGACGTGGTGGTGGAATGAGGAAGTACAAGAAGCTATTAAAGCGAAGAGGAAAGCAAAAACTAAATTGGATGCTTCAGGGACAGAAGAGGATAAATGTAGCTTTAAAGTGGCTAATAAGGAAGCAAAGAGGGCAGTGACTAGAGTAAAAGCGCAAGCCTAGCATGAACTGTATGACGAACTTGAAACACCAGGTAGAGTAAAGAAGTTATACAGGTTAGCAAAAGCCAGGGACAAGGAAACAAAGGCAATTACCCATATTAGGCAAATTAAGGATAACCAACGATTAGCGCTTACCGAGGAAGACAGGATCAAAGAGAGATGGGCCGGATTTTCTAAACGCTCCTAAATAAAGAAGATCCGAGGAAAGTTCTTAGCGATGGAACTCTAAATCTTGGACCAACACCAAGAATAAGCCGGGAAGAGTAGAGAAAGCATTGCAGAAAATGAAGACCGGAAAAGCTACAGGTCCTGATTGCATACCAGTAGGAGCGTGGAAGAGTTTGGGAACAGAAAGTATAGATATTGTATGGGATCTTATGTAAAAATTATAAGAACAGGACAAAATGTCGACTCAGTGGAGGGATAGTGTTATTGTATCAATTTTTAAGGAGAAAGGAGGTATACAGGATTGTGAAAACTATAGAGGAAGATTACGAGAGGGATCATCAATAGAAGAACAATAATTTGGATTTATGCCACAAGTACAACGGACGCAACTTTTTTATATTAACAAAGTATGGAAAAGCAAAAGGAAATGCATATTGTCTTTATTGATTTCGAGAAGGCCTACGACTGAGTACCACGTCAGGAAGTATGGAGATGTTTGAGGGAGAAAGGAGTGCCATAAAAATATGTAAGGATAATCCAAGGTATGTATACAGAAGCTAGAACTCAGGTAAGAAGTAGGATGGGATTGACAAGCCAAATTCCTGTTATGGTTGATTACACCAGGGTTCAGCCTTAAGCCCGTACCTCTTCAACGTAGTCATAGACGTTATAACTCAGGATGTGAGAGATGAAGCCCCCTGGTGTATGATGTTTGCCGATGATCTTGTACTATGCAATACTAATAGGGCAGAAGTTGAAAGGAAAGTAGAGAGTTGGAGGAAGTCTCCGGAAGATAGAGGCCTAAAGATTAGTAGAAAGAAAACTGAGTTTCTTGAGTTTAACGGAAAAGGGAGAAGTGATGTAGAAGAACGACTGAATAAAGTAAAAGGTTTTAAATATTTAGGCTAATCTGTTACTGGAAATGGTGACTTGGACTTCCTGTAAACGGATGCTTGGTATTTATACGTTTTTCCTTTTACTTACGATTACTATTTCGATCGCATGAATTCTTCATGTGTGTATGAAAGTAAAGATGAATTTGATCAAACATACATTGGAAAGACAAAGAAATCTAAAGAGCACATAAAGAGATACAGAAACGGCCAGCCTATTTTAGGTCTGTTCACACATTTAAATGAACTAATCAGAACTTCGCGTCATCTCGTATTTTGTACAACTATGATTCACACATTCATGGATCCGTCAAAGAAACGCGTTACATAATAATCAAGAATCCATCCCTCAGTACAGATAAGGACATTCTTGAAGCTTGGTTTCCTTTCCTGGAAACCCTACTAATCAAAAAATTAAAATTAAAATCAACCCTTTTTGTGCATAAGGACAGTCATAAATATAAATCAATTTAAAAAAACAAAAATGCTTTTAAATTAATTATTCACATTAGTGGTGTACACAATTCATCA
>JAGDQP010032531.1:0-21245 GCA_022664845.1 Lepisma saccharinum | reverse complement strand
GAATAAAGCCGGGATTTTTCTCCAAGAATCGGTCCAAAAGTGAATAGGTCAAGGAGAAATATAAGGTTTGGATTTTTCTCCTGTCGACTTATCTGTATCTGGGGATGGTAGTGCCCCAAACCTAGAGCCTCCGCGGTCTAGTCTCTTATTCGGAAATCAATTTTGAGGACTTATCTCTCTTTCGATCACATGGTTCTCCTGCCAGTTGCATAACCATAATTTCCGTAATATAAGGCTAAAATAATTAAGGTTCTACAAGTTTCGACGCATATAGAAAATAATGTAAAATAAATTTTAAAAAAATAAAGCTTTAAAATAAATACTCTGATTTTATAAACCCCAACTAGTGAATATAAAGCTATTACACAGAACGGGTTTCTAAAGAACTTACTTGGTAACTTCTTTTCAACATATTAAGTTGAATGCTATGCTGTTGAAGAAGCTCCTGTTGATTCGTTTCTGTTCTCTGAATTTGGGAAAGTAAATCCTCGTTCTGCTTACGCAATGTCTCCTTTACAGAGGATAATTCTTGGCACTTCTGCTGAAACCTATCTCGCTCATCAACTACTAAAGTTTGTTCCATATTTAAAGCCTGCAATTTCGTGCTTGAGAGAAAACAAAGTAACAATTACTACAAATAAATTATTACATAAATTAAACCAATGAATCTCAAATAAAACTTAATAAATAAATTTAAAAAAAAAGTTCGCACGAAGTTTCTTTAATATTTTCACTATGTAAATACTCAGTAACTTTCAACTAACGTCAAAATATTATGCTGTTAAAATGAGCCTCGAATGGTGCTCACAATATTAACTGAGAGGGGCGATGAAAAAGTTAACAGATGTTAGTGCATCTTAATAGTTATTTCTGAGCTGCCTCGTAAGGAACACCGGACATTTTGACTTACTGATATATTTACTGCTATTATGTAACAAACAAAATTAATGCCTCCCATACGAGTAGAATTAAAGTGAGATTAAAAGTAGGACAATAGATGGCAGCACTTCTTGCAAGCATCTGATCTGAAATTCTTGAGTGCAGTAATGTATTTATAAAGTAAGAAAATGGTTCACGTTTACTACATAAAACAAGTGTATGTTTACACGAGTAATGGCTTGTCACATCCAAACCGAGTTACAGCTACATGTGGCTTTCATAGACTGCTGAAGCTAGCAGTCAGTCGATCTTTTTGTCTCCTGCAAACCATATGAACTGGTGCAGTTCATGACCTGTGTAGGAAGCAATGTCAATAAATGAATATCCTGGAATCTACACACACTGCCTTTCATTAACTGATAAAACGACAAGCTCTTATAGGGCTCTGAGTCGTGTGAAAACCACCCAAATTGTCGCTGCAGTTACTCGATGCGCCTGAGGAAAATATTCGATGCGCAAGTCAATTCATACGACTTTTTTCTTCTTCTTTAAAGTGCATTCAAAGAACCCATCATCTTAAAGAAGCTAATTACCTCACGAAAGGACGAGAGAGGGGTTTTATGGACTTAGGCACCACAGTGTAAGGCTTCCATCCAGATTCACTATCCATCACGTAATCAGTCAAATTACCTATATTAGATACAGTAATTCAAAAAATGAACTTTACACGAATATATAAGCCATTTTTATAGGGGTGTGGGATGCTTCAGTGGGGCCATTTAATATAGTGGGCTTCGAACTGTAAAAATTAATATGACGTAAAGAATCTACCAGACTGAAGTAAACTGGAAAACATACTAACATGAAAGAAAAGAGGAAACCTAACCGATTGTATGTTTTGCTACCAGCCATTCTCAATGAGGTGAAGACGAATGCTGTGATGGAACCTAAGACCAAGGCATTAACCTTTCTCCTTCCTTCTTCCATGGACAAGACTAAAGTTACAAAGGCGAACTGTAGCCTCAGACAGCGTAAAGCCTTAGAAATGAAAGTTTTATTTCTATCCGGTGAAAAGTTTCTGGAGATTCAGGGAGGTACTGATTCTTACCCTCAAGCTATACATGAAATCCCTTCACCCCCCACGCGTCCCTAGATACGACGATGAGTGATTTTATTCTTTACTGGGGGGTAAAATATAAATAACAGCGGAACAAAAACCAATTCGCACATCAATATAAACAGACAAGTTACATTCACCATTCAAAGTCATCAAACATCTTTCCACTTTGTGATTTCGACTTGTTCAGACGGCTTCGTAGCGTCCGTCAGTGATACCACATTCTTGAAACTTTTTGAACTACAAAATATTCCATCACTCATTTTTAAAATCTGATGTATATACATAAACATATGAAGACAGATGAGGGCGTATTACAAATGATGTCTTACCCTGCTTCTTCTAATTTACGCTGAAGATTCTGAACAGTATGCTCTAGCTGGACTTTCTGCTCATGGATCTCTTCAGCAGTAGGCATTGTAGGCGAAGTCTGCTTTGCTCTCTGTTGCCTCAATACGCTCTGAGCACGGATTTTATAACCCTCAAATTCATCTTTCACAGCCTTTAACTCCTCCTCTTTCGCTGTCAGTTCAACTTTCAACTTTGAAAGCTGATCTTCCAGCACTTGCACCTAAAACACACAAAACCAGTTCTTATTTATTTAGAAAAATACACACGGGTCAAACAAATAATACCTAAGGATCAAAGATGGTTTACGTTTAAAAGAGCAAAGTGTGATTCAAAAATTCTTTCGCTCATTTAAGAAGCACCCTTTCAACGGAGGAACAAATTCTATGTGGCTAAACGTACATCTGAAAGTGACTGCGAAAAATTATTACTGGTGTGGTTGCTGCTGAAACATCTGCGCCAATGTTTATGATGTCACTGACAAGTGCTTCTATGCTTTGAAAAATCAATGACCAAACACAAAAATGATTTTATTAATGATTTGCACTATTTAGATGTTTATAAAATTTTTGAAAGTAAAAATGAGAAAAAAAAAACTTACACTAAATTAGCACGATAAAAAGGACTCTCAGCACAAGAAACTAGTAATCACGTTTCAGACTCATCTAAAAACATACACAGCACCAGACTTAATATCATAGATCAAACTCACACAGTGAAGAAAAATCATAAAACCAACATACTATATAATTTCACAACAAAAACTGGCTGAGATAATGTAAATAAAGCCTGTTTTTTGACGTTTTATTGAAACAAATATGTAGGTTCTAATACAGGTACCACCCCCCTGTGCAATTTGCACGCATCGTGAACGGTGCACGGGGGATGTTAAGACGACCTACGGCACGAATTGAGGTGCGGTGGTCAGTCCCACGTTCGACCACCTTTACTTCTCAAGGTGCCCAGGAATATCAAGGAAACTCTAGTACTCAATTTGATAGAAGGCTGAGTGCATCTCAGAGCGCCAGACATGGGAACACTGAAGAAAGTCTCCGGCGTCCAGGTCGGGGTTTCAACCCGGGCCGCCCGATTTGTAGTCAGACGAACTACTGTCTGAGTCATAGCGATTCCTTGACATACATTAATTACAGCATAAACATTGGAATACAAACCAATAATGATTTTTCGCACAATTAAAACGGTTCTTTTCAACTTATAAGTTTGGCCAAATTGTTTACTCAAGACTCTGCTATCTATATTATACATATGCTTCTTTTAAATTAGTGTATACGAAATATTCAACCTTCCAGTACTTTACATTTTCCATTAACCCCTAAAAATGATAAGTCTTAGAAGGTTAGAGGTCCATGGAATATTAGCTTCTAACAGCAGAGAGTCTCTTTATTCCAATGAATTATAAGAGAGGATTGATTTCGTGATTTATTGTTGCATTAGGTACAAGATCTTTTACGATTATAAGCAGATTGTCATTTACATTAACTTGATGAGGACGAATACCACAATTTCATTAATCACGTAATATGAAAACTGAATGAACAATTTCCAAACAGGGCCTTCAATTCTAAATACTTTGAAAGTAGACCAAAGGAATAAAATGCTGATGAAGTATATATCAACTTTACAGTTTAGGTGGTCATCTAAACTGACAACTGAACTGATTTTTCAATGTGGGATTCAAACCTTTCAAAATTAAGGTTCACATTAAGAAAATAGACATACACAATTCGGATACACGAGTACAGGATTAGAACACAATTCAAGCCGCCTGCTGACAGTTCCTTAGAATTCACATAATAAAGCTTTTAAAATTTTGTAAGAAAAATATTTTTCGATCTGTTCCTTGAGAAGAAATACACGTAAATCTAGTATTATTAACTACAAAACGAAGAAAAACTGCTTCAATCTTCATAATTCATCCGGAGGTACAGTGATTAATGTCTGGGATTTCGGATCGGCAATGGCGAAGCACGCTAGTTCAATCCCTGATGCCAGTCGTTCTGACTGAGGTCATCCAGGGCTTTACTCAGTTTTTGGAAGATGGTACCTCAGCTAAGGCCCTGACCGCTAACTTCCCCATCCCTGTCACCGGAAGTGACCGCCGAGTAATGTCGTCGCCCTCCCGTCAGTCAAAGCAACTATTTAGTATTTTTTTTATTATATATATTGGGAAAAAAAAACTATCACATACAGGCACAGACCAGCTTGAAGAAAAAATACTTCAGTTTACACCTTGCAGTAAAAAGAATGCAACGAATTTGAAAGAGGATCAAAGATAATCTATAAGAAAGCTTCTTAACCACCAGGCAACTGTTGGGAAAAGAATTATCGAAACTACAACCACATCACTTCTTTACGATATCAACTTGAAACAACTCCTGACGAATATCAGGCCAACAGTTAATTAAATAATTAAACGGGACAGCAGATTACCGCCCATACAATTAATATTATCTTATTAAATAATTAAAATCGTAACAGTATGTTACAAAAAAAAATGCTGAAAGAATACACATTACAAAGATTATTAAAATAATCCATTACCTGTATATTGAGTGCTTCTTGCTGACTTCTACTACTTTCCATCAATTTCTGTTTCTCCGAAGCAAGATCTGAAAGCTGAAGGCACAAATCCTCTGATTTTGCACGGAGATCTTCTACTTGGTTTGTCAACTGTCCTGTAAGACGTTCTTTCTCCGACACCGTGCTTTCCAGTTCATGGATATGCGTTCGACTAAGTGCCAATTGTTCCTAAAAATAATTAACAGAAAAAAAAATCGCATAACCAGATAGATGTAAGAGACTTCCAGGTAGTACATGAGAACTTTCTGGTACAATTAGTTTCAACATACATAGGTGCGCTCCGCAAAACTAATAATAATCATTAATATTTGTAGAAATCGGCATTTCTTCAAGCCACGTTGCGCCCTCTCAATTCATCCCGATTTTGCGCTTTTAGCGAGTAAAATGAATACTCACTAAATACAAGGGCAAGTAAATCTGGCTGTTACTTATGTCTCCAACCACGTACTAGTCTTATTTTATTACGTGGGTAAGAAATAGAGTATTTTTCACGAAAACAATAGTTTTTAGGCTTCAGCAGAAAGTTCTGTGAAGCCGTATACAAGCGCTCTGTCCGTCCGTCTGACTGTCGACAACTCAGGAACTACTAGAGCTAAGAAGATGGTTAATATGTCGTTCGAAAGGTCTCGGCGAGACGAGTTCAAACTCTTATAGATAAGTCAATCACAGGGGAGGGTCGCGAGTTACAGGGAGAGGGACAATTTTCAATTGAGGAACTACTAGGTAATAAGGTGGCTGAGGTGTTGTTGGAAACGTCTCGCCGCAATTGTTTCATCAAAACATTCATCATCCCAATAGGGTGCTGGTTGAAGCCTTGTGGTAGCATATATGCACCGTCCCTCGACTGGGTTTATGCCTCACTTTTTTTTTAAATCGCAATATGACACGAACTATGCTATTTGAAAGATACTTCGCATTTTGCCGCTTTATAAATACATACTTTCTTTTTGTAAATCTCGAGAAACACGAAGGAAACAAGTGTCGCCCACGTTGAATGACTAAACGCGTTTCGTTTCCTCGCTTAATGCGTTACTTCGTTCCTTTTTCTTAAAATACCTCCAAGGAAAGTTCATATGAGTTAAGCGTGTTGATTGGCATTATAATTAGGATAGGAAAAATATGTACAAGGTGTCCGTCGTACACAGGGTGTCTACTAATTTCGTGACTTGAAATTCCCTGAGTTTTCCATGATATTTTTTTCCAAATTCCCTGAGTTCTTAGCGTAGTGGAACATGTAAAAATTTCGCAATGACATTTTTTTTTAATACCACAACCACCCAGTCCAAGCATCTTGTCCATTATTGGTATTTTACATGTGAAAAAAAAAAGAAGATAAAACCCTCAATTTTAAAGAAATTAATACATTGAAAAAAATCCGGTCAGCAGTGGGAATCAAACCTACAACCTTGCCTTGCCGGGGCAGTGCTCTTACGAATTGTGAACAGGCCCACCTCATAAATTTTCCTCAGCTTCCCTCATAAATTATAATTTCCCTGAGTATTCCCTGGATTTTCCAGATCTACAAAATTCCCTGAGTATTCCAGGTTATCCAGGGTGGTAGACAGGTGGTGTTCGAAATGGGACACCACGGACACAGTCTGGACACGCTTTGGTATTCTGGTGAAGACTTTTGCCAGGACTGGTCCTTATCGCAATTCATAGCTTCTACAGTGCACGCACATTACCTGCGTTCATCTTTCCATTTAGGTGAAGCGGTGACAGATCTGGTGACCGGGCAGGCCACAGTCCTCGGAAGAAGACGCCATTTCCGAAGAAGTCCTCCTCCTCTGGAAACTGTAGTGATGCGGTAACTGTACGAGCAGTTGCCTTGCGCCGTGTAGGAGGAGAAATACTGAGAACACTTTCACGTGGCACATCAAGTTAAATTCATACAAAAGGTGCTTTAAAAAACGTGCTATTTTAAATCTAACGTTTATTTATTAGTGATTTGTATCGTATAAATGCTACTTGCAATTATTATACAGTGAATGTCACACCATTTGATGTTACGTACAGAACTATTCCCATCATATGGTGCACCATGTCCGCAGGGATGTAAGAGACACACTTCATAACGAATTATTTGGTTGATTCCTTCAATACCTTGCGGTGGAGGATGACTGAAAACTTTCAGTGAATCACCACGACGGATATTGTAATGTTGCCAAAATAAGCGCTGTTCAGCCATGAAACTTTTTTTTTTAAATAAACCTTGACGCTAAACTCGGTCTGGTAAGCCCCGGATACGCCTGTTCGTGATTAAGTACGCGCAGTGTTGACCACACAGCCGTTTACTCAGGTGGACGTAGTTCCACCAAACACGGACAGATGGCGTTGGGGCAGGCTCAGGGCCTATAGGCCTGTTACGCTTTTTTTTTTTAACGCCAAATGCACGTTGTGCTCCATCCTAACTAAAATTATACACCTCTAAACGGAACGAGTTTGTTTGCAGCTGAATTCTACAGAACATACAAAGCCGAGGTTTAACTCCCCGTTTTTTGATCCATTCTTTACATACAGTCAAATTTGAATAATCGACGGAAAACGAAAAAGGCGGGAAAATCTACTTGGATTCTGTCTTAAATAAAATTTTAAAAAAAAATGTTTCTAGACCCATTCCAGGTGTTCGTTTGTAGATCATAATCCACTACAAAAAGAGTTCAATAATATCACTGCTATCTGCTTCAAAATATATTCAGTTATATTCAGTTTCAGGAATTGGGTATCAAAAGTCAGCTACGTCGTCAAGTATAGTGTTACATGGTAGAAACATACCACAGATAATAGAATTAGGAAACGTTTCTCAATCTCTTGACAGGCGTCACCAAATTTATCTCCCTTGATCTAGGACCCAAAACTGTGCTGAGTGAACCTTTAGAAAGCCTTCAATATAGAACTGTACTCAAGTCTTCAATATTCTTCAAGTAAGCTCAACAGCACATCTGCTAGTTGAAGTCTTTGTAAGTTTATCATGTACTTAAGACATAAAAATGTGAACTTTTAATTCAAATTCAATTACTTCTTGTCATTCTTATAAAAGGATCAAATGACGAGAAGACTGAAAATTAAATAAATTTTAAAAGAAAAATACTTACAAGTATATGTTCGTACATAGAATATTTTCTAAAAATAATTACTTAGATACATTAGATAATTAGTAATTACCACTACTTTATTGTTAACAAATAAAAACAACCATTTACAAATCATTATTAAAATTTTATCGTATCCACAACCAAGGATACAAAAATAGTCCACATCATCTTGATGAAATTAAAAACAAAAACAAAATCATTTTGGCAGTCTATTTTGAGCTACTGAGCCATAGCGATGTACCACATATTCATTTCTACACATCTGAAGAGAAAAATCTAGACCATCCTGTCAACTTGTGTGGTGTCAGTATGAAGAAGAATAGTTCTAATTTAACGCCAAACCCAAACAGAAATAAAATCTATGATTATGATGAGATCGTTTTAATTTGTTTACGTTTTATTTGTTGAATGGAAACTTGATGTTATAATCATCATCATCATCGTTATCATGGAGTTTAAGAAATAGCTGCTGTATTGAACGTCGTAATGGAGTATATTGCAGTAGATGTTATTCAGTATATTTCTCATATGCATAATCTTAATGCTTGAAGATTGTTACACCTATCGGATTTACGATATATATTCAATATACAAGGTCAGTACATGTTTTGAGCATGTCTATTTTGTGATGTAAATAATACATGCTTTACTAAAGCAGATATGTTTTGCTAACAGTAATTAATGTGTTATTGCTCAGATACGATTTGCTTTAATATAATGTTAACTATTCTGAACACTCAGCTGATAACTATGTTAATGTGGTTGGGAGTTGCTATAGCTTTTTAACTAATTATATCTAACCTAACGTAATCGGCATCTTCGTTGAATTAACTTGAGATTCAATCCCTGTTTGTAATACTTATTACCACTACTTCATTGTTAAGAAATAAAAAAAAACACCATTTAGAAATCATTGTTGAAATTTCTTTATCATAATCACATCCTACACTCGTCCACAATATAAAACCTTCTTGCATAAAATTAAAAATAACTTAAATTTGACTTTATATGTGAAATCCAATAGTAATGTGCTATATCACATCTGAAGAGAAAATTTGCAGGGATGTCCATTTCTACACATCTGAAGAGAAAATTAGATCACCCTGTCAACTTGTGGGGGACATCTTCCTCAATTCTCGTACAGTCTCCGGCAGTAATTTGAATAGAACAAGTCCTATTTAATGCCGAAAATCCATCGTAGTCAAATTTACAACTCTAGAAACTGCTCAAGATACTGACAATTGACGAATATATTCAACTTGAAAAACTATCATCATTCAGTGCACTGCTATCCAATACAGTATTTTCGCGCTCTCCGATCGGTGTTTCGCTGTCTTCGTTCTATTTTCAGATGAAAATTACGACTTTGCCCTTCTTTTGTTAGAAGACTAGTCCATGCATGTAAAGTGTGACATCACTTTTCATATTATCTGATTCAGGCTAGTGATTCTTTCGTTCTGTAGCAATCGCGAGTCTTGTTTCAAGTAGTCAATATACAGTTGGTGCTTTCATTTCCCGCGTCATATACGAATTTCTTTTGTCGCATCCATGGGAACCAGTTTCCAGCCTGAAGGATTTCAATTCGGGTTTGTCCTCATATTGTTATCGCTGTCACGACCAGGAAGTTCAAATCATTAGCGCACATGAAGCGTTGCAGATTGATACGGTCAGGTAGCGGAGACATCATAATGAGTCTTCCGGGCTCCGCACCATTACTATTTCAGACAAGATATTACTTCTGCTTACGGTCTGCCCGTTTACAACACAGTAAACGGCTTACATACAAACTAACACAGGAACGTGCAATACAAAGACACCTACAGTTCTGATAATCATCTCATTCAGACAGTGTTATATGAAATGTCAACGCGGACTTGGAAGAAGTTGGTCTGGTAAACAATTTTATCACGGATATAACCATGCCTGTACTCACTTCTGCAATTATTACGAAAAGAAACCAACAATAGATGGTAATTTTTCTTAACATTTCTGCATTGTTGAGAATGTTTTTTTTTTTTTTTGTTTGTTTGTTTTTTTAATAATATAAAATATACTTGTGTTTTAAAAGTAATGTTTAAAATTGGTTACAGAGATCAAATTATCTACTGTACAAACTACGGCGTTAAAATATCTATCGACTAGTACCGAATTCATTTCACCTAATTTGATTCTTCATGCCACAAACACGACTTCGAGTGAGTCCTTTCAGTATTCTTTAGTGATAATATATGAACAACCTCAATACTTTCTCTCCTATATTACTCCCAGTTTGCAACACTGCATCTTGTGCTTGACGTATGATGATACCATCACTAGGGAATATCAAATATTCGATGAACCAACACAGCGCCATTTCAGAAAATAAAGCGTTATACCAGACTGGCAACTCTATTTACACAATGTCATCATATCGAAACTTCTAATACCCGTTCTATTGTCACAAATCAACTTTACTAAAATCTGTTACGAACCGTTACTTGCTGTAACGGTTGGTAAAATCTCCCATGCGATACAATGAGGATACTCAATATATTTTTATTTTAATATAATATTTATGGATTCCTAACTTTAGCCTGCTGTCTCCGCCCGTACGGCAGGTAGCTGATTGTGCTGTATGTAGTGGCGAAGAGCGTGTACGGCCTCTTTGAGGCACAGTATTTTTACTATTGTGTAGAAAAATGTTCATCCCAACTTTCGTGCGAATACCTCCAACTGTATGGGAGAAATTTGAAAACTTGAAATTTAAAATAGGTTGGCATCACATTGACAACTGGGTGATTGGGGAACGGGAAAATCCAAAGTATTTTTCTATTGTGTCGAACAATGTTTGGCGTGGATACATGAAATGGTATGGAAGCAATCTGAAAATCTGAATTTTTGAAATAGACTGGCAACACTGACAACTTCGGTACCCGAAGTGCCTCCATTACCTGTCCCAGTGCCAAATGCACACGTACGCAAAATTTCATGTGAATCGATGAACGCGTGTAGATCTGTATAAGTAACATATAAACATTCATATATATGTATATAATGACGAACATTCATTCTATTTACAACTACAAGAAGTCGATTTTGGGCTGATGCTTGAACTGCCTGTATTTGGAAAATGAAGCATATTTCAACAAAAGCACTTTATTAATATCAGGTATTCTTCGTTAATCAAGAGGGTCCCACATGTTACGGAGCACCCTATATATATATATATATATATATATATACATACACACACAATATGAATCGTGTACAGGGAGGGAAAGAGAGTTCTAAGTCCTCCCTTTTCGTTTAAAAACTGCACCTACCTGGAAAAGATTTATCCTGATAAACTGCAACGGTGAGTACATTTCATAATGAAGCCTTTTGTGACACACAAAATGCAACTTGCAATAAGGAAATTTCACAAAGTTCCTCATCTAAACTAAAGCACGAAACTCAATAATCATATATGGAAAACACTGGAATTCTGCGTTGCTCCCTCTCCTGTTTCTTTTTCACTTAACTAAAACTGATACCACAAACGATAGAGACAGAGAAACATTAAAAAAAAAAAAAAAAAAAAAAAAACAATGACTGAGGTTCATTTTTAGATATAACTCATAACGCAATGCGATGCAAACATACACTTATCACCGTATTTGAAGTCAACTGAACAATAGGTTTGTTTTAAAATTATCGATAACAATGAAAGTATTCTAAAACAATATAACAAATATACTAATAACAGACGGAAATGTGTTGTAAATACAAGTTATGTATTTATAAAATAATTATTTTTATCAAATGTTTAATCTTGCTTAACCCAAAACAACTTTCAAATAATAATCAACATCATATTCAGTAATTCACAATCCTGCTGAATGAAGGTCTCCACGACTTTTTCTCCTACAAATCTCGGTTAGCTGCTGTTCTCAACCATGCAGCTCCTGAAAAAAAGTTTGATTTCATCTAACATCCTGAATTTGGTCGACTTCTAGGACGTTTTTATTATCTTTGGGAGTCCAATGTAGTAGTACGTTTGTCATCCATCTGTCACCTGTTCGTCTAGCTGTGGGACCGGCACATCTCCACTTCATCTTCGCACTGTTGATCACATCTTCTACCATTACTCGAGAGGGTATCCATTCATTTGTCTTCTTATCTCTATTATACATCTCCCTATTGCTCTTTGTATAACTCTTAATCTTTGAGTTGTTTCCACATTCAAAGTCGGTTTCATATCAATATACCATCACAGTAACGAAACATTGGGTATCATGAACAACGGTAGTTCTTAGAGTGACGCTCACAAACGAGTCTGTTAGCGGCACTCACATATATACAGCTTAATTTCGGATCTAGCGAACTATAAGCCCGATTTTGATGCTTGAACTTCCATTTGAAACACAGAAAAAGAAAAACCTGGATCGGTAGAACCTCCCAGGGACCCCCTAGGGCGGTTCGAAAAAAAATAATTAAATTACACTTTTCTGATGATAGCACTGACCCCAGATATAGGCGGCCGAAACTTGCGGAATCGTAATCTACGCTTAAATACCTTTCAAACGGTGTATCACACGTCAAAATCGGTGAAAGAGTTCAGAAGTTACGACTTTTTTAGCCGAATCACACAATTTTCACAAATGATCGGAAAGTTTGTCTGTCATTCTGTCTGTCCTTTTTGCTTTAGCCCCACATGGTTGGTACCATAGAGGAGGGGTCAACTGTGGGGGCCGTAGTGGTAAAAAATGCTTATTTTTTAATAGGAGTTACCGTTTTCGAGATACGGAGCTTAATATGGTCCAAAATCGACCTTTTCCATGAAAACTATGCACTTCTTTTTATAGCAGCCTTACAAAATATCAGTACAAAAACCCCTTCGGGGTAAAGGGAAGAGTGAACGCAAGAATTCTACTCACAAAAGAAGTGATATCCATTTTGCGAGTGATTTTCTGTGTGTCACTACGGCGGAAGGGAGAATACTCTTCATTTTATTACAAAGGAAACACTTCCGCCATAGTGACACAAAGAAAATCACTCGCAAAATGGATATCACTTCTTTTGTGAGTAGAATTCTTGCTTTCACTTTTCCCTTTACCCCGAAGAGGTTTTTGTACTGATACATTTTACACTTGACATATAACTAGGTTTTCGAAATAAAGTTTACTCTTCCAAACGAGATCCACACCATTTTACAGCTGTTTATTTCATCATTCGATGTTTTCAGCTGCCCTAGGAAAACATACTCCAACTACGCCAATTTTCTCTGAGTTAACCTTTATTTCTTTCTTTTCAGCATGTTTTTTTCTCGTTTATGACATGCAGTTTGCGGTCTGGATTAATTATAGTATCCAGATAGAGCCGAACAATACCAGAGACAACAAAGAAGATAAAAGCAGTACCGGTTAGGACATTGACTGTATACTGAGGGAAGCAAAGATATGGTTGAGGGGAAAAGAGGAAGAAGACAAATCCAACTCCTTGATCGTATTAAAGATGAATCGTATGCGGAGACAAAAAGAAAGGAGCAAGATCGAGATTGGGAGAGAGCTTAGCTGGCCTTGAAGAACCTGTCGCTTTCGGCAGAATACTTAGAATGATGATGATGATTAATTACAGTGATTAGTGATACGAATAAGGTAAATACTAAATCGGTACGTGAATAAAATAATCTGTACTGACATTTTTCTACATACGAAGAACAAATATGAAAAACAGTACGTACCTATTTAAATAATCCTACTGAAACGATATTAACGTGCTAAATGAGCTGGTAAGCTTCTAAGGACGGGACCTATAGCTTTTGATAAATCAGGCTTAGAACACTGTTCACTGGACCCTGGCAGGAATTAAACCAGTGACAACGCGCATAGAAAGCCAGCGCGCTAAACTCTCGACCACCCCCAGGTCTTAACTAATCGCATTTTGTCCTCGTTAGCAACGGAGAAATTTACACGCTAAGTACTTTTCATCTTTCGGAAGGCATCACCGAGTCACCCTAAGTCAGTGGTGGAGCATTGGCGTAGCATTCGGGAGGTCGTGGGTTTGATCCCATCGGCGACCATCCTGGCTGAGGTTTCTCCAGTTTTTTCCTGTCACACCAGGCAAATGCCGAGATGGCACCTTCAACATAGACTCTGGTTTTCCAGTTCCACCTTCTCGAATCCCTTCCCCTTCCCTATATCGGCCTGAGCCTTAGATGCTTAAAGGACAAATATTTTTCAAATTCCGAGAGAAACGATTTTTGAACGGAAATGTGTTTTTGTATGGACACGTGTTTTTGAAACTGTAAATAAAATGAGAAACAGATTGCAGGTATTTTAAAAGAGATTCGTGTCATGTTTTAAACATTACCGTCAGTTACAAATTTTGGAAATTCGATTTCCAAAATCAATTGTAACCTTTGCACCTTGATAAAGCTAGCGAAAGCTAGGTTAGCAATACACAAGTGATCAATGAGGATACCATCTCAATTCAGGCAGGACATGTGCCGCTCAAGTCCTACATTTTTTATGATAAAACTGTGAAGCGCTCCTAAGCATGGTGTTCACGTTCATATTAATAATAGCAGATGCTCGCGAAACACTATTACGCACTAGAAAAAGTCAGTACATAGGTCATAAACCGGTGGGGGATAACAATAAATAGTTGAGTATTTTCGAAAGGGGTCACCAGGTAGCAGAACACTCATACTTCGTATTGAGTCAGTAAGCAGCACCACCGAGCATTGCGGACATGGTAGCGCATTGTCAAAATGGCTATTCATTGAATGGGTGAGATTAAGCAGGAAAAGATTTCATCTGACCTTAGTTTCGGAAAATTGAAAAAGAAACAGTTTTGCGGTTAAGCTAATGGTCAAAATCACACACTTATAATTACGCAATGTTTCTTGCTGTCTAATTTTCTAATTACAGGTTCTTGGCAAAACAATTTCTTTCCTAGCTTCTCAAAACTAAGTACAGCTGGAATATTTTCCTTCCTGGTCTCACCCATACAATTTTCATACCTTTTTTTTCTAGTTATATTATTCTTCAAGAATGTAAATAGATGAATATAAGAGTAACTGAAAAAGCTTATTTTCTCGTTTTTAGTGCATTTTTAAAATTATTTTTATTTTACTCTTTTAGTCACAGATAGTTTTCTTTATTTGTTATAACACACAGATGAATGAATTTAGATACATTATTTAAGTGAAGTCATTGCTGTAATTACAGTTTTTTTTTGTTTGTTTTTGTTTTTTAATGCTAAACCTTGGAAAGTTGTACGCCATATTTTAATTCTTAACCACACACATAAGCCAGACTACAACAAGCAGTCGTTTTATACCTCGATTCTAAATAGTTTGTAGAGCATTCAGTTGTTTTCTATGAGCTCTTTATGGAAATTTAAGAGACCCATATTATTCTTATTTTCCCGCAAATACGATTGATAAATGACTGACCTGTGGGTCAATACACGATAAATATGGTGCCGAACACCATGATAAATGACCGGATTGTCGGGAAGGTACCTAGCAAATAGGCGCTAACACCTTCTTAACAAACTGGGCTTTTGGTAGAGCAAAGACAAATAATTATGTTTATCACTTCATTATTGACATTTATTGGAAGTCGTAGCTCAGATTATAAACCAAATTCACAAAGATTATTTAACACTAAACAAACATGGAATTACATAGGAGATGTCGACACGTCGGAGTTCTGGATCGTGACTCAAATGAGAATTTACTTACAAATTTAAAACACATTGAAATATTGAATGGTAAATGAATACAAATGAATTTAGAGCTCCAATTACCAAAATCATCACAATTTAAATTTATGCACCAAACAACATATTCTTAGAGAGAGCAACATACCTTTCGTATTTAAGATGTTTCTGTTGTATTGACCTGTCGAATGATTTGCACTTCCTAATCAAGAACTAGAATTGTCACTTATACTTTACGAGTGGCTCAAGCGTGTTTGAACCAAATATACAAAGTTCTATAATTTCACAAAGTCCAAAGTAAATTCTGTTTTTGAAGATAACTGTTTGACGAATCTTAACGTAATAACTTCTACCGAAGCCAAGTCGACGAGTGGACGGTGGTCATTGGACGGTGGTCGAGCGAGTGAGCGTAAGAGAAGATTTTAGGTAATAATTTATATGAATCTTATATACCTTTCTAATTGAAGGAAGTACTGGGAACTTTCATATGGGAGGAAATACAACTGTCCAAGGTGAAACTGTTTACAAAATTTAAAAACACTTCTTAGAAAGGTTCTTGTGTTAACATTCACACAAACAATAGTTTTTCAGATCGGCACTCGTGAAGAAGGACAAATGTACGTAACAATTCTTATATCCTCTGTGAAGCAAGGTTGAATCCTGGTTATTAAGAAAAGTCTTCTTTCGTAGGAAAGTACTCATGAGAATAGAATAGTATTAATGTTTAACAACCTTCTACATTACATCTTCATAATTTCGAACCATGCCCCTCGCGTGTAGTGTATTCGCAACGTACCCTGAAATTCTCCCAGAGAATTGTATCTTAACAATGAAGTACTCTGATTTCGCTCAAAGTATTCCATAAAGAAGACAGAATATTGCTTATTGTGGATACAATGTAAAAACTCTATGCCAGGAGGGTTTCAATTATTTTTCCTGAGGTCCGGATTAATGGTAATTTTGCAATAAACAGGCCCTTGCGAGCTATATAGTTAGTCGAGTAAAATAGGACAGTAAGACAGTACGGTTATTGGTTACTTTGCATAATTACGGAATAATAATAAGTTGTGTTAAATGTTTGCTACTGCCATCTATGGAGCGAATATTGAGAGTATATGTGAAACCTATAACTTCGTACATTCTTTTCTTAAATTTTTGTGTTTTATTTAGTAGTATCTTCTGAATATCATGTTTTTAATATAGTTGTTTTTCCTTCTATTCTCTGGACATTGTATCAAACCGTGGAGGTCCGAGAAAAAGGGCATCCGGATCCGCCACCTGAAGACTTCTGCATGATGACGCCGTGGTAATAAAAGTCAAATTAACTGGAAAGTTAGTCCCAGTAATAAGACAATAGCAGAAGTGGTAGTCAACAGATGAAATGTATGCACTGCTTGTTACAGCAATGTTAGTTCATTCTAACGACAATGCCAGTTATTATTAAGACGAAACGCCATTTTGATAGTAGAACCAAGAATATCATGAATGTGAACTGTATTAGATTCTGGTAAAAACAACTTAAATACGGCTACTAAACTGTCTATTTTTTGGGAAAACTACGTAAACATTTTGTTATGAGTTAATGATCATAATAAAATAAGAACGCGCCAAGCACCAGACTCAAGAAAAAATATAATTTTGAAAATCCAAATATAATTTATGTACGTAATTACTTAACCCTTCTCTTCCCTAAAGCGCTATGAATAAAGGCAATGTAGCTTTTTCCCACCTTCCGTATCTCAAACGAAAGAATTTTAAATAACGATGTTGCCACTTTCCTTTCAATACCAGAATAACTAATTTCCTTTTAGCCACTACCCGAATAGTTACTAGTGGAATATAAAGAAATCAAAGGAAGAGAACTACAATAATATTGGAAATCCCTGAACTTCAACCTAAATATGCTCTCGTACATCTTCTAGAAAAACCTACCTTCATCTCGTTTGTCCTTTGACTTTCTGCTTGGCACTGCTCTTCCAACAAATGAATCTGTTCTTGAAATCCAGCTGTTAGTTCCTCTTGACTTTTTAACTCCGTTTTCAAATCTGAAATTTCAGTTTTCGATTTCTCTAGTTGTTGGGTCAAATCTGCCACAGTTCGTTCATAATCCGCCATTTCCAAGCTAAGTACGCTATTCTTCTTTGATTCCTACAAAGCCGAAAGAACAACAAATGAAACCATCACCAGCATAATTTATTCTGAAATTGTCATACTACTTCCGCGACTCATTCTAATCGCGATTTGCTCAGCGTCCTACTAAAATCAGTGGTCCAAAATCTATTTCTTTTGCGCCACCACTGATCCATCAATCACTAACGATCCCAACAGCCTTCCTTCCTGATTGCGGTTTATCCAGGGGTTTTTCCTCAGTCACACCACGCAAATGCCGCGATGGTACCTACAAACTAGGTCGTGGCCGACTACCTTCCAACATTCTCTTTCTCAACCTTTCACAGCCTGAGCTTGAGATGCCTAAAGCTCAGAAAAAAATTCAATTCAATTCAAATCGGTTCACTCCTCCTCAACAACATAAATTGATTTTACGATTAATACCTGAAGAGGTGAGAAGTGTTTTCTCTAACACCAGACACGTGTTACTGATTGACACAATATGTTTGACTACATTAAGGTTACTTCCAGTTACGGAAGTACCTGTCACCAACTTAATTTTATAACTACCAAGCCAGAAAAATGTAAACATACCGATAATTTCATGTATGATTTATAGAGGTAGTCAATAGATGACAATGTTACATTTCTAACCCGTATGACACTGAAAGCCCTTTCACGTAAACTTTTTGTAAACTTTATTTTTTATATGGGCCAGTCTATTAACTTTGAACTTCGGCCCGTCACGATTCGCCCTTTAGCTGTTAAAATTCACACGCATGCCCCTGCCGGAACTCGAACCCGAGACCTTCGAGCCGATGGTCTACCGCCGCAGACCGCTCGGCCGGCCCCTTTCACGTAAAAGAAAATACAAATTATTCAAAAATCAATCAATCTTACTGAAATACCAACCCTCGGGAATGCTATAATGAGTGTAATCAAATCTGCAAAGCTTTCTGGTAGCATCGTCAGGTGTTGACAAAGGTTAATTAAATATGTAATGTGTGATTCTAATTGTAAAGTATGCTGTTTATGTGTGTATGTACAGCAAATATATGTGTAACTATAGGAAGGTAGGTTTGACTACAGCATTCCCGACGGTTAATATTTAGGTAAGTTTGATTTGTTATACTGGTCCTCCGTGGGTAATACCATGTTTCTATTGTAAAACGTTTAGGGTCAGTTCAACAATCGACCGCTACACTTCTAGTCAGCGCTAAGTTAAAGCCAACTCTCATTTTGCGTATTCTCATAGGCCAAAATCAGACTTGACTCAACTCAGCGCTGACTAGAAGTGTAGCGGTCGATTGTAGAACTGATCCTTAGTCATTCATCTTTTCTTAACTTACTGCTGTGATAACTAGCAATCAATCATTTCGAATCCAAAAAAAAAAAGAGATATACTTGGTCAAGTACTGACATCTGGTAAACGTTTTTCGTATAAATAGACCAAACCTTTTAAAACAATAGTTAAGTTTTTGTATCCCTGTCAAAGAGCAAAACAAACTACTTCGAACAGGAACTTTTAACTTAGTGACCTGCAAAGCTCAAGTATTAATTTCTGGTATATATCTAGAATTAGTCCCCTTTGCATAAGTCTTTATATGGTGTAGTAAATTTCGACCGGTATAAAAACTACGTTATCACTAATAAGTATTACGAAAACCTTCAAGAATTTGTAAGCAAGCATTGCGAATTATAAATATATGGTACAACGTTCCTAACTATTGATGGCTCGAAGTGTAGGCAAATGCCAGGATGGTACCTTTGACTTATACCCTGTCCGACTCCTCCCCTTACCCGGTCTGAGCCTTGCACTGACGAGCTTGCTCAGCAAAGAAGCTGATCAGCATGCTCGACAGTGCTCGACATACCTTTAGATGCCTAAAGACCATAAATAAATTCAAATATATCGATAACTGCACACCAATTGTAAGAAAACGATTAGTAGCCAACGGATCAAGTCCAACTACTCACATGTAGACGGATTGACAATATTCATTGTCACCAACCTTCCATAAAGAAAGCTATTTTCTATTCTACTAATACTAACCCTACGATAACACCATACCTGCTTCGCTTGTTCCAACTGTTCTTGCAAATTTCTGTACTTTTCCTTTTCCTCCTGCAATTTCTTTTCTCGGTTTTTAATATCCTCTTCAAGTCTAGCGATGATTTTTACTTTCTCATTCTTCTCGGTAACTTCTGACTCTTTTTCCTTTTTCAAGTTTTGCACTTGATTTTTGAGTTCTTTGACGGCAAAGTCGGAATTAGACTTCTCTTTATTTGCATTCTGAAAAGAAATGATCAGTTTATATTTAAGACACATACACCAAATTTATAATTTTAAAATTATTTCTTAGTAAACATATTACTTGGAATATTCAAAGGAAAGATGAAAACTAAGCCAATTGTTGATCAATTATGAATGGTTTTAAGACACTAGATAGTGAAATTCGCGTCAGTTAGGATAAGTTAGAAAAGTACATTCTGGAAGTTTCACCGATTAATTGACTTTCAGCAAAACTTAAGCTCGTTTCTGCCTAGCGTTTATCCTTTCAGTAAGGTTGCGCACCCAGACTTAATTTAATGTACACCAAGATTCACGGTAAATAGCCGGTAAAATGGTTTAAGTCTAATAAGTAAAAACAGACAGAGAGAGACAGAGAGAGAGAGAGAAAGGGGGCAAGACCAAACCGATATAATTTATATAGTGTGGTGAATTTCAAGACTTACAACCTTAGAACCCGTCTAGCGCAGTGGGTAGTGTGCCAAGGTGCATGCGCTGTTTCTCAGTGAACAAAATAAGAATTAACAACATTACAAAATATTTCTCTTCTTTGTTTAAGACAGACCCTGTTTCTCGCCACTTAAAGGGACCGACCGTAGGTCCGTAGCATCAGGCAAATGATGTCGGTGTACGTAACTTTTGTACGATTTCTACTTAAAGTGTGTGACATCACCTACCTGCAAGGTAGTGGTTGTTTTATGCAAATTATTACGTCATTAGTGTTCTCTCTTTTGTTCTATATCGAATTTTCTTTTGTTCTTTTTGATATACTTACTGTATAATTTGACTATTTATATTGAGTTCAAACTTGTTCCATTGTTTTTTGTTTTTTTTTTCTGCTAAGTGTTTGCTATATATTAACCTTCATTCAAAACTTTTGGACAAAATCAATTATATGTGTATGTATGGGGGAAATATTTCAAAGCCTAAGAATAAGATTTACAGTTATGTATTACGGAACTCTTTGTATATAATAATTAGTGTATTATTAATAAATATTAACATATGAAAAATTACTATAAAGAATAATTCTGGTGTTGTTTGAACAAAACCTTAATTGCTGTTTATTGAAAATCAAACTCTGTAAATATAGTTTACGGCGGAGCGGTTACATAAGAAG
>JAGDQP010032530.1:0-21245 GCA_022664845.1 Lepisma saccharinum | reverse complement strand
AAAGCGACGATCACTTTCAACAGATGAGTGTCACTGTTAATAATAAACAAATTAAAAATATCCAAAGTTGAAATGGAGGCAACTTCCGATTTTTTCTATACTTCAAGCCTGTGTAGGTACAGATACAATTGATATTAAAGAGTGAAAAGTATGTGACTGGACCGGGGATCGAACCCGGGACCTTTGGGTTACCGTCCCAGTGCGCTAAATAATAACCGATACTCCAAAAAGTGGCCGATATCACCGATACCGATATATCGGTAGTATATTTTATAATTTGGTTCGTTTTTGTCTTACGCTGTTAAGTGACCTTTCTCCATCTACCACTGGTTTCAGCAGTATTACTGGTTCTGATATTAGTAATTGTTGAGACAAAAACAACTTTTCTCACTCTATCTAAACACGAAAAAGACAATGGAGTTTTCAAATTGTGGCTCGTGAATATTTATTACTTCTTTCGCAGGCTTTCCGAAAGGAATAAATAAGACAATGAATAAGTTTTACCCTCGAGTCAAACCGCATACTGAAATTCCAACCGTGTGTCTTGTCACCATATTATACTTCCCATGTCTTTATTACCTTCAGGTACACTGCACACGTCGACTGGAAATTGGAAATAAAAGTTGCTTTATTTATTAGAACGTAAATAAAATGTATTTCCTTTTAACAGGGATATAACAAACTTTATTTATATTATGCGAGAGGGTACATGTAAATAGTGGTCGGTGAGTCAAGACCCATGATGAACCGCGTGTCTGTGAAAATTGCCCATTTGGTGGATCGTGCTCTAAAAGATTTTGTGAACCACTGGTGTAAAGGGCTGAGGAAGAAGGTTGATCGAACAAAGTGTGAGCAGTTGAGAATTTGAAGTGAATAATTATTCAATGCTTGAAGGTTAAAAAAGATAAGCACTATCCTAATTCTTGTTTCGTTTTTTTTTAATTTCCTATCCATTCTTAAAATATTAATTAACCCTGTCGTATATGGCAGTAATTCTCAAACTTTTCGAAAACCCGGTCCACCAGATACAGTCAAGATCCACGAGGCTCACTAACGTCTTCTCACCCGTAATAATAATGGCATTCTGATACTCAGGTTCTGTATTGTATATTGTAATACTGTACATACTGTATATTGTCATACTGTATTGTAATGTAAGACAATTTTATATGCAAAGTTTAGTAATGGAATATAATAATAAACAGTTGTTAATACAGTCTGCACTGAGACGAAAAGTGAGACGTAACACATGAACGAAATGGTGCAACACTTACAATTTCTCTTTCTTGACTCCTTTGCCAAAGACAAACATAGATATGTTGTTACGTGAGATATCTTGCGAACCAATTACCGAAACTAAGCGGACCACACTGTGAGCAAAACTCATATAAATTATACAAATTAAAACATGGATGATCTTTACTTGAATTAAATACGAGGTTTTTTCACAAGTTCGCGGCTTAACGTGGACATTGCGGCAGTAGATCAAGAAATGTCTTACATCTGTAATACAACACCTATGTTATGAACGACCACAGAAAATCCGGTGGATCGTTCATTCTTTTGTTGTGAGCAACTTGGTAAAAAAAAGTTCTGCATGCTTTTAAAATAATTTCGAACTTGACATTCTAACTTAAGTTCTTCGTCGGAAAAGTCACCACCAACAAGAATTTTAGTATAGTTAAAAATGTGTTGGACAAAGGTGCACCTTCTGATGGGGTAGTGAAAAAGTATTAATCTGGTCGTACACGATGTGAAAATGACCAAGATTGTAGATATTCGGAAAAAAAAAAGAGAAGAAAATGAAGAACCAAATGCATGTTATTGTTGTACAGGATTCTCGAGTGTAGTTATCTGAAACCACAAAGGTTGTAGGCGTCTCAGATGAAGACGCATATCATATAGCAATAGATATAAAAACTTCTTAAATTAACTACGATTTTCAGAAGTATCTGGGCGTAAATTTCTCAAGAGTTGTTGAAACTTTTCGGGATTTTTTTATCCCTTGATTTGTCACCACTGGTGAGCCTTCCGTTTACAACTACACAACAGAATCAAAGCAGCAGTCAGAGCAATGAAACCATGGTGAAGAAGCAGAAGTAGTGTTGTCAGCACGAAAGTTGGCCTTCCAAAGATTCAAGGATAACTGAGAGTACCATGCAAGCCTTCTGGATCAACTCAACTACATTTTTCATGAAAGAGAAAAAAGACCAACTTTGTCAAGGAAATAAATCCTTATTCCTTACTTTTCAAGCTCCCATACGAGTATTCTTTCCATAGAGAAAATCCCTGAATTAAACTCATATACCCTCCCCATCTACCGTGTTCACCCTGTTTAGCCTTATCGGTATTCTGTTTGTTTCCGAAATAAAAACAATTCCTTGTTTGCAGTCGTTTTTCTTCACAATGACTGATATAGTAATACACGACTATTTTGACAACCTTCCAGAAACAGACTTCAGGGGATGTGATAAGACACTTGAAAATCACTGGAAAAAATGAATTGCCATTCTCAACGGGCTATGTTAAAAAGTAAAGCATTCTTTTTCATTCTGAAATCGCGAACTTTTTAAATGGCACGCTTGAAAACAAAAACCTCTTGTTAATCACTTTTAGTTCTATCATCCCTTTAAAAATAATCATAAAAACTACCAGAAAGCGACTCAAAATTGATATAACACTTGCTCTTACCATGCTTCCTCAGTTTCAGTATAACATTCGCCTGATTGGAAGATGCTAAAGAAACTCCCACTTCAGTTCTCGCAAAATATTTCTTAATTCTTCTCTTCAGAAAAGAGAGTAGGATTCAGCCTTCTTTCTCACTGTAATCAATTACTCTTGCAACATGATTTGTATGTTTTGCAACAGAACTATGTAATTGTTATGTGGAATTTGTAACTTCAACCTTGATTTGAGCAAATTCTTTTATTATTGCTTACTCTGTGTGTTTCTAAATCTTCAGGGTGTGTTAATATTATTCGTTATTCAAACGATGCATTCAAATTTTTTACGAATCTGTCTAAATGGGTTGTAAAGGCCACTTTAGACGACAGCATTTATGCTACGATGAATCTTACGATTAGCAGTAGTGCCAGAGTGCGAAAGCAAGAATGCTACAATAGGGCAAGATGCTATGGTATAAATCCATAACTTTTTTCTTTTTAACCTGGCAAACTGCTTTCGCTAAGATTTATCGTACGAGAAATTTTATCGTCTAAATCGGCCTTAAGTAATAGTGACCACCAACAATTAACGTTTTCTTGCGTCCTCTAAACAAAATCAGTACCTCTATCAAGTACTCGGTTAGTATAATGCTTCGATTTCCCAAGAAATTCCTATCTATTTAATGTAGATAAAATTCTGTGTCGTTGGATTTAAACCAATTTACGAGATTCATAAATTATATTATTGTAGCTGTAGAGCTAAGACTAGTTCTTCAGGGGAAAAAAAAACATTTACTCACTTTGACTTTTTGTAATTTCAGAGCTCTCCTGACAGTGCAAAGGAGTTTCCAAGCAAGAAGGTGCATTGAGTGTGGCGAGAAATTGATGGGAAGAGGACTAAGGGATGTGTGGAGCCACATGTGGATGAACCACAATGTTAAAAGATTCATTTGTCCAGAGTGTGGAAAAGGTTATCGTAAAAATTTTTCCCTTACAGAGCATATGCGCAAGCATCGCGGAGAAAAGGCCTACACATGTTTTGAATGTGGGAAAAAATATTATACAAAGATAGGAATGGTAAAGCATTACGAGAAGGAGCACGGAAAGCCATTTCCTCGCTCTTCTGATGACCACTCAAGGGAACAATGCTTCCAGTGCGATGTGTGTAAGAACATGTTCAAAAAGAAAAAACTGTTATCTAGACATATGCAGAAACATGATAAGACTCGGGTGCCCTGTAAAAAGTGTGGTAAAATGTATAAGAGAAAGAGTTTATTTGAACATGTTCCTAGATGTTTATCTGAAAATCGAAAATTAGTCCAATGCGAGATCTGTGGCTCTCAATTAGCAACGAAGGAAACATTTAAACTTCACATGAAGATGCACACAGGAGACCAAGAATCGTTTGTATGTGAAATTTGTGGACGTACATTTGCTCGTAAATACAACCTCCATACTCATTTGAAATTGCATGCAGGAATTTACAAACTGAAATGTGATACTTGTGGGAGGAAGTTTGCTCAAATGTGGAATCTTCGACAACATGTTAAATCTTGCGTGCTTCAATCACAAAGAACAACATAGTTTTTCATTCGTGACGTTGTTAATATTTAAATGCTAGTAGATGATGTTTTTCTGGGTACAATAAATGATTTGAAGGGTTTTAATAATGTTTTAATTGAAATCCTTTATTTTTATTTAATATTATGACCGTTTCTGTTCGTCATTTCCTCGGTAACGAGACTCAATTATTAAATAGATATTAAAGTGTGACGAGTGAATAATGAAACCATCTTAAAATGACATAATGGTGACATAATAAGAGTTCAACCACATTAAAATCTTTTTTAAAAGAATTCAGTTTCTATGGCTACGAAACTGAATTATTTAGACGTATTCGAGCGTACGTAGGAGTGATTTATCCGATTTCAGATTTGACATTATTATCTAGGGAAATATGCTTAGGGCAACGCTCCTTAATTAAATTTTTCGAAGGGTCTCTGTAATAATTTCAGAGTTACATGAAGTTTGCGAGACCAAGAATAAAAGATCATTGCTAATAATATTTTTTAGAAGAGGAGAACGAAAACAGCTATTTAATAGGGTTGTTTAATATCGTCGATATCTTGTAAAGCGATGATATTGCTGCGAAGCGCAGCTTTGATTATAAAGGTTCACACCGTGCCTCGTGGTACCGTCACGAACTACCGATATTCTTTAAACTTAAACGCAAAATTTAGAAGAAGAATCTATCGATTTATTTTTTTATTGAATTTCTTAAGTAGAATTGCTTTGACGTCAGGCGATGTGAGTCGGATATGAGCGGGCGCGATGTGAGCCTATTAAAAATGCCTCCCTTATGGCATTAACTATATTAGAATGTTAAAACGTTTATATTTCATGGTAACGAGACGTCTCATCACATATTCAAGTATTACGTGGGAACAATTGCTTAAAAAAAAACCTTTGTATTGTAAGAGGCAGTTTTCTTATTGATGTTCGCGGAAGGTAATCTCCTCCTTAAAGCGTTCTGATTTTTCGTCCAGTCACAGGAATCTTTTTGCTTTTAAAGTTAAGTCATGCGTACAGAACGAATAAAAGTTAGTGTTTCCATCTCAGAATAGAAACAGTTCTGCGTTTCGCATACAACAAATACTCACGGATGAGTTTATTTATAGGTTTTTCACGAGAGGCCCTTTAGTCCCTGTTTTCAAAAATCCCTTAGAGGTCCTTGTTTTACTTTTCAAATTCTAAACATTTTATCAGGTGAGTGATTTTGAGAATATTCGTCACCAGTTGGTGCTGGCTAACTGGTGCTTACTTACCTTCCTATCAGCTCACCATTTCATCTTGTAGTATCAGTATCCTTCTTATATTAACTACTTATTACTTTCTGATGTGTTATTTCGTCACTTCTAACTAATCTGTATAATTTATGTACAGTGGTATTGACTACTGAAACGAGTTGATGATAGATCTTATCAAAGGCATTGCTATTTTTAAAGCAGTTAGGTTACTAATGTGATAAGGTATTGGCCCAAATGTACAGAGGAACGTTAGCTTAATAGATTACCTTGTGTTTAGACTCAGTTGGAGCAGGGATATATTCAAATCTTAACTTACCACTTGCGTAATATTGTTTCCTCTCAGCCTTTCACTCAACACGCCGAGCTTCCTCGGGAGGGTGAAGGCAAATAAAATGTACAGGTAAAATGTGGATGGGTCTCAGCTTGATTTTGCAAAGCTCCTGTTTAAAGTTTCATAGAGATTTGGGGATAAGTGGTATGGTACGTTCTGAATAGTGAATTTGGTAGTTACAAATAATGAATGAGAAACTTTGTCTCGTATCAAAAATGTGTTCCAAACATGGTTTGGCCTGCTTTGCAGCAAGTAAAATAGTTTCGTGATAGAAATCTTATACACAAAAAAGTTGTATTATAACTAAACTCTATGCTAGATTACGGTCGCCAACTTGGTGTTAAAAATTAACTGCTTCAAGAAGTCACAAGGTGTCTTGCAGGAGGAGTCAAAACGTAAAGACTATGAAGAAGTCACTTTGGCTATGGAAATGTTGGCTGGAGTTATGTGAAGTAGATACTTCGGACAAAGTGTTATCAATTGCAAAAGATGTTGAGAAGAAAACAAAATCTCGTTGTATTTTTTAAAAAAAATACCTCCCAAAGACAAGTGAATAAGATTTGATTCATCAGAGTGAAAATAGCAACTTTGAACTTGACACTCGGTCACTGTGTGTCCGGAAGGTGCCGCTAAGAGAAATCAAAATCAGTGTGTCAAGATAATAAAGTGGTGGCTGTATCAGTCTGTAGTGACGATTCCCCAGATCGACATGTCCGGCTTCAGTTTTGGGACCGACCAAAGACACTACAAACAATAGAATGCAAAAGTGTCTTACAAAATTGAAAACAACAAAGGCAGAAAATATTATGGTGCTTGTAGTCAATTTCTGTTCATACGTCACTCTCTGGAGCTCAAACATTTTTCACGTCATATTTCCCGATAATGTCCTAAACAGATGACAATTGGGAGGACAAAAATGGCATATTATATGGTTTATGGTTTAACATCTTATTTCTTGAAACAAATAGACAAGGGATGCATCTAATAGTCATTGTTTTAGTATCTCATTTGATGAAAGCTTCAATCTAAAATAAGCCAAACTGAACAACTGGACTTTGTATCTATGTTTTGGAGTAATAAAGTGTGGATCTTCGTTCGTAGGGCATTCTACAGTAGCAGGTTTATTAGTCGCATTCAAAGAAAAGCTTCAGTCTTTTGACTGGAGACGTCTTTTGCACGTCTCCATGGATGGACCAAATGTTAATGTTAAGTTTCTACCAAAACTGAAAGAAGAATTGGGTCAAGATTCAGATGGTTGTCCAGTTATCTTAGAATTTGGTACGTTGGGGTCTACATAGTGTGAATAATTCTTTGAAAACGACAATAAAATCTACCGAATGGAATATCATTGATTTGGTAAATATATAATGTATTTAAAAACGTGACAGCAAGAAGAGCAGATCATGTATCTTTTACTGGTTCAACAGTTTCCAAAGACATTTTGTCCCATACGTTGGGTTGAAAATGTTGAAATGGGTAATAGAGCATTAAAAATCCTTGAGAACTTAAGTGTGTTGAAATAGCTAAGAGAGAGAAAAAGGAACCAAGAGCTGGAAACTATGAAAAAAATACATAGAAGATAACATGATTGGTCCCAAATTAGCATTTTTTAAATTGCTTGGTTCTAAAGTTGAACCATTTTTAAGGGCATTTCAAACCGAACAGCCTATGGTTCCTTTTGTTTGTTTTCAGACTTACTGGCTTCTGCAATGAATAGATTCGTTAAACATGATGTAATGGTTAAAACGACAAATATCACTTAAGATTAATTTGAGAGATTCTGAAAACTTAGTTGGTGCAAGAAATGTCAACTTGAACCCAGAAATCGCTAAGAAATGTCTTTGTTCCTGTCTTGACGTTTGTGAAAACAAGTGGATTTCTGGAATGTGCGCTGATCGAGTAGAAAAAGAATTCAAAATTCTATGTTCCTTGAAGAGGTGAAAAGTTACTCACGGACAACCCAACTTGATACATTCTGGAAAAGTGTTGTTGCGTCTTGTGAACCAGAACTCATGCCATTCCCTAGAAAGATATTCGAACTTTCACACGGTTTTGCTGCTGTAGAAAGAGGATTTTCAGTAAATAAAGAATGCTTAATTGAAAATCTATCTGAAGACTTACGTGTGGCACAGAGATTGATATGGGAAGGAATAAAAAAATGCTGGTAGTGTTGAGAAGATACAAATTACAAAGGATATGGTGCATTATGTTTGAAATGCCCGAGCGAGATACCACGAAAGACTTGAGCAGAAGAAACAAGAATATGAGAAAACTAGGATGGCGGAGAAACGAAGAATAGATCAAATTAATCAAAGAGCAAATTAAGATCTTGGAAGAAAAGAAAAGAAAAAAAGGAAAGTACTTGCTGAAGTTGAACGAGAAGCACTGTTACTTGAAGATCAGATTTCGCACATTACGAAAATAAAACCTCTACATTAGTATCCAGTTTTTTGCGTTATTGGTGTTATCCAGTTTAGTGTGTGTTGGAGAGAAATGCTGGTGGAGACGTAAAGAGATGCAGTTCTTTATTAATGACATGCATAGTGCAGTACAAAATAAATTTTTAAGTATGACAGTAAACGTAAGACTAAAACTCTTCAGGAAACATTATGTGTGTTCAATCATCATTGCATGGGTCGCCAAGAGAACTGTTGGAAGGAACAAAAAGGTAATTTGCTTCTCTTCTTAATTAAATGTTTTTCACACTAGTTTTTGTTCATTCAATGTGATTTCAGTCATTTTGTGTACAATTATTCCCTTTCTATATAGTTAAAATGTATAATTAACATATTGCAGGCTTATGTCGAATTAATCCTGGAAAACATGGAAAAGTCAGGGAATTTCACTTCTTGACATGAATGGTAACCATGCACTTTTACATATTAACTTCTGAACAGTTTGACTGTGCCATGACATAGATGGTAAAAACAGCTCTGAGTGACAATTTTTTTTCTATTATAATTTGTTATGATGTAACAGAAAGAATGCAATAAAAATAGAAAGCGCATCCAAGCGATTACTTGAAAAAACTTTTAATATTTTTTAAGACAAGAGTGCACATTATTTAAATTAAATATTTTTTCTTTGTATATTACCTTTTCAAGTAATCTCTCAACTGAGATATTTGGTAGGGGTTTTTCCTTTGTTAGAAAAAAAATATCGTTTTATTTCTGCCCTAGGACTTAATTGCCGTTTTAACTTTCGCATTTTTAAAACATTTTGTGATTGTGCGTTAAGTTCATTTTTTTCTTCAAAATGTCGCTAAAAGACCTGTACTCAACTGTGCATATGATATCATTTTAGACCAATTTTGACATGGTTATCATCGATAACAAGAAGCCATCAATCAGTTTACAAAGGGACAATGTTGAAGTCTACTGTAAGCTAAATTGATCGACGAAGTGTGAAAAACAAGATGACTAAAGAAAATGTAGAAATTCAATGTGAAATTGGGTATACCGCTCAACCGCAATCATGTAAGTTGTGAGGTTTTAGTTGCCCAAAGATGTGATTGAGAAGCCAAAAGATTATACAAGAATCAATAAATGACTCGGTACAAGGAAATCAGTTAACATCAGGAAACCATTGAAGAGTGCCAAGGGCCATTGGAGACAATCAAGAGGAAAGTAATTGGCAAGATAAGAAGAAAAGTTTAAATTCTCGTAAAGCAAGAAGAGCCGAAAGACAACGAAGCAGTTCTCAATAGAAGGAGATATGTATCAGAATGATAATCCACAGAGGGAGGCAGAATGTACTTATAATGAGCGTCTTGGGAACTGCTCTACCTGTAATATTAGTTACTGTTCAGAAGGTCAGCCCAACAAGATTGATTATACCATAAAGAAGCAATACAGCTGTTCAGGGAAGGAAATATGAAAGTGCTGTAGTTCATTATGAAGAAATATGGTTTGCTTAATAAGCATAACTTCGGATGGGCATATTCTGATAAGGTAGCCGAATTACATGGACAAAATATAATGAACATCATTAATACTTTCAGGGTTAGATATAGTTACATCCAACTTCGAATGTTAGATACAGTAGTTAACATCTATAAGCAGCCAATACAATGTGACTTAATGTGAATTATGAATTCCCTGTCATTGTATACGAGAAACTTATTATTGGTTGCATTATCAATTTTATTTTATTCTCAATAAAAGGGCTATTCTGTCATGGTGATATAAGTGTGACATGAACAAGGGAACACAAAATGAAATGTTTTTAATGCATAAATATTTTTTCGTGTAGGAATCTAATTTAAACTAACAAGATACATTCGCCAAGTGTCTCGCCGGGATTTGTTTAAAATGCGAAATTCTCCGCGGCCTAACGTGTATTGTACTAATTTTAGCTACACATACGGGTAATTTGCATTTTGATAAACGTTCATATAGCCGGAATGCTATCCTAAACTACTATCACGTTCGGACACAAAATTGCTTTTATTTTCTTGAGATAGAACTGGACATGAATGTGGGCATATGCAGAACAAGTTGGATAATATAGAATAGAATAGAAATGTATTCGTCTGTGTAGTACATGCAGGTCGGGACCTGATACATTAGACTCGTCAATTTCTCTATACATGACACATGATATCTAATTAATAAGAAAAATGTACAATTAACATAACTGTACATTATTACATAAGTCGTCACTCAAATAATAATCATTAACAGTATAATAACCCTTATTTACCAACAAATTGAAAAGCTCAGATTTTAATTTATTTATATTTTGAATACTCTTTAGGTAATTCGGTAGTTTACTGTACAGTCTTGTACAAAAGGAGTAAACACTAGAATAAGTAGTAGCAAAATGTTGTCTTTCTGGGAAAATGTTTCTGTTTTGCCTGGTATTGTAATTGTCTATATTTGTCGTATAAGTAAATAAGTAACTTATATTTTTCTTGGTAAATATTATGCTTTTATAAATATATAGGCATGGAACTGTTAGAATCTTTTGAAACATAAACACATCTTTACATGGTGACGTATGGCTCGTGTTAAAAATGATTCTAACAACCTTCTTTTGTAAACGGAAAATATTTACACTAGCATGTGATGTACCCCAAACTATTATCCCAAAGCTAATAAGAGCATAGAATTTTACGTAATATGATGAGATCAGAGTTTGTCGGGAGGCTGTACCTTGTAATCTGTACATGATGAAGCAGACACCATTCGGTTTTTTATTAAGTTCGAGTATGTGGGCATCCCATTTTAACTTTTCGTTTATAATTACACCTAATAATTTGCTTTTAGAAGTGTATTCCAGACTTAAAGAATTTACTATTATGGGTGGAAATGTAAACGGTCCGTGAGAAAGATGAAAATATAGGATTTTTTTTTATATATCTACATTTATGTTCAGACAGTTTATTGCAGCCCACTCTATTAACCTCACAGTCATTGATTTTAAGTTGCTTTCTGCTTCCTGATGAGTATTCCCAGTTACTAAAACATTTACATCATCAGCGTACAAAACTACATTTTCTGACTTTATGAACCGAGACAAATCATTGATATACAAAAGAAATAATATAGGTCCTAAAATAGAGCCCTGAGGAACACCCTTGTTAATTTCATGCACTGACGAATGAAATACCATGCTTTTCTCATTAAAAGTCCTAGATATTTATACTATCTGCTTTCTGTTACTCAAGTACGATAAAAAACAATCGTAAGATACACCTTTGATACCATGCTGATATAGTTTTGTTGGTAAAGTCAAGTGATGCACGTTGTCAAATGCCTTAGAAAAGTCTATAAATACACCTATGGCATGTTAGCTTTTATATAAGGTTCTGAAACTTTTTTTATGAAGTCAAACAATGCAGTGTCTAGATTTTCTCTTCTGAAAACCATGTTGGCAAAGAGAAATCAACTTGTGTGTAGAATTTTTAAACGTGTCAACATTGCTTATTCAAATATTTTTGAAAATACTGACAAAATAGAAATGGGATGATAATTCTACATATCTGTAATACTTCCTTTGTTGTGTAAGGAAATAATTTTAGCAATTTTTAGCCTGCTTGGGAAAACACCTGACTCAAAAGAGCTATTTATAAGATAATAAAGGTGGTCTCCAATTAAATGTATACACCCTTTAATAACAATAGACGGAATTTCATCCAAACGTGTTGAATTCGTATTGGACAACTTTTGAATATGAGTGTATAACTCTTGCACTATAACTGGAGTAATAGAAACATACTATTACTCCAATGAAGTTTGCTTATTTAAATACCTGATTCCACGTTGTGCGGAGACGGTCTTCGAAAGTGTAGCTGTGTTAAGAAAATGTTTATTAAATGCTTCTGCGATGTCTGTGGATTTACTGAGTACCTTATGTCAGTATATACACATACTTTTTTTTAGTTTTTGATTTATTAGATTCCACACAGTTTTAATTTTATTGCTAACCCTATTAATTAAACGATCGTAATCTCTTTTTTGCAGCTCGTACAACTTCCTTGTAGGCTTTTTATAGACATTTATGTAATCAAGTACCTTATTTGACAAATTAGTGGAATGTCGTTTTAGTTTATTGTAACGAAATAGTTTCTGCTTTGAAATTTTGATCCTTGGCGATACCCAGTCTTTATTCTTATCATTGTTTATTTTCAAGGAACGACGCGGGAAAGCTATATTTAAATAATATAAAAGTATTTCCATAAAAGAATTAAATTTTTCGTCTGCGTCTTTGACACTGTTTATGCCAGACCATGACTCGCGTGACAAGTAACAAAGATATTGAATGTTCTCTTTCAAAAACGACCTACGAGTTATTGTTCTGTGTTTAGAAGAAACTAATTTTGTATTAAGATCAATAGAAAACGAGAGCGCTTTATGGTCTGGAAAGATAAGTTCATGAGTTTTGAAACCGAAACCTCTTCCGTTTCCCCCAATTTGGTCAAGGGGAGATTTTTCACCTCTAGTCGGGACATTTACTGTAGCAATGTAGCTTGTAAATTGTATCTGTCTAATATATTTTCGAGATCCGTCTTTTCATTTGAAGCCATAAGCCAATTTACATGTATATCACCGGAAATAATGACTAGGAATTTTTTTTACAAACGTAATGTAACAAAGATTCAAACTGTCTTTAAAATATACTGAAATCACCTGAGAAGAGTCTACATATACCAACTATGCAAACGTTACTTTCTGTAATCTTTACAGCATCTACCTCTACATGCATTTCAGTGCAATAGTTTCTAACTTTCAACGTTTCAACATTCAGAGAGTAGTGGGCAAAAGGCGCTACACCACCATGTTTCTTTAATTTTCTGGAAAAATTGGGAACAAGATTAAAATCGATGAAACACCATTTTAATAACATCTTTACTCATCCAATGTTCACAGATGGAAAGAAGATGTACGTGTGCGAGGTCATCTTGCAGCAAGACATCAAAGAACTCCAGTTTATTTTGTAGGCTTTGCACATTGTGAAATAAAATGTTTAAATTATTAATGTCTGGATTTTTCGTGTTGGAATTCCTACTTCTTGTTGAATAGCAGCTGGAAAAGACGATACCTGTTTACAAACACATCACTTTTTCCTGTAGCCAGTCCTTGTCTTTGTGAGCTTGAGTGATATTGATGAGGGAGGGGAAATGCTACAACATGTTTCTTTTACTTTTTCTTCTGCTGCACGACGTGGGCTTCGACTTACTGACAATGTTTCTCAATAAAGGGACAGGGGAGGAGGGTCGGTGGCTGTTTTTCGGTTGGCATTCACTTCTGCTTCTTGTTGGGGCAGTGGGGAGGGTTGATTACCAGATATCACACTTTGATTCTCGGAAACCGTTGTTTTGATAGATTCTTTGTTTTGCTGGTTCTGGGTCACAGCTTCGGGCAAAATAGATGATGTATTTTTGTCGGTCGACGAGAGTTCTACATTTGTTGATCCACTATCCTGGGGAGAGGAAATATGGTCTCTGTACTCAATTCATTAAGCGTAAACTTTTTCCCGTCGATAAACAAGTATCTAAAATATAAATAAGCATATTTTCCTTCTCTTCTAGCTTGATTCATATAATGTCTTAGCTTGTAACGTTCAGCGCGCATTTTATATGAGTAATCATGTTCGATATAGATGTCCGATCCCCTTAGTTTTTTTACTGTGTTTTAATAAGACTTCCTTCTTCTTGTCACTAAATAACTTGCATATGATCGGGCGATGTTTACCTTGTTGTTTTCTTCCTAACCCCTGGGCTCGTTGTATCAAATCATTGTCAACGTTCATTTTTAGCCTGTCACGCAAAAGTTCCACGCACTTTCAGTTGTGTCCCAATTTTCATTGTCTTCTTCTTCAATACCATAAATCACAATATTTTGTCTTCGTGACCTATTTTCCAAGTCATCTATCTTGGCCTCAAGGAATGCTGTGTAGATCATAGAAATCACTAACCGCTTTTTTCACTTCCACTTCAACATTTTGTATTCTACGCAGTGATGTAGCAATAGTTTCTTATTAGCTGCCGCACTTCACACACATTAGATTCATTAGTCTCACGAACAATACTCAAAATATCTTTGATTTCTCCTAGTTCGCTGTTCTGTGGGGGGCCCGGATTTTCTTCTGTGCCAGCCACTATTAATAGAACGCATATAATGATTCCGTAGGAGAAAAACGCTGTTGTGGACTTGCATATGCTCATTCCTCCACTACCACTTGCTACAACAGTAGAAAAACCACCGTGAAAGGCTCCGATCCTTGCACGTCAAACAGAAAGCGATACTCCCATCTTTCCACGGTTTAATGCACACGGGAGCTTAGCAAACACACATCTACTCACAACAGTTGCCAACTCCCGTACTGCTTCTCTGACACATGTTACACACACCGTCCGCCATCTTGGACTCAAGTTTTTTTTTTTTTAATGGGAATGGGTGCAAGTGATGTCAAATTCATGTAAAATAATCACAGAAATTCACTGGCGTAGTTGATTTTACAGTATAACCGTTTGCAAGTTATTGACTATGATAGACTACCGATAATATTAAGTTGCTTCATGAAAAGCGTGGAATCACCCGTTGAATTACTGTAAATAGGAAAGAACATAACAGCTGGCATATGGAGTATGAACGAAACCAACTTATAATCTTTCAACAAATATGACACACATCGTCTGCCATATTGGATTCAAGTTATTTTCTCAAATGGGAATACGTCGAAGTGATACATCAAATTCATGTAAAAAATTTTGCAGCGATGCATTGGTGTAGTTAGTGTGACCGTATCTTGAACCGTTTTGAACCAGAAACAATTGGTCTCTTCTCGACGTGTGTACCAAATTTCAACTGAAAGTTGCACGTGAGTTCTCGGTGACGAAAGATTCTCTGAACATACAGACAGACGGATACACACGCACAAAGAGACGACAATACGGAAATGATATTTCTTTACGTTTTAGTAGACGTGGTAAAACTCAAATCTGGTCTTATTTTCATGTAGAAAATGTGATCCTAATACAATACTTCCATGTTGTAGTATAACATTGAAGTAATAAAAATCACGCACTCTTTATAACACCACTGTTATAAAGAGTGTTTATACCTAATATTATATTTTCAATTAGAAATTGTTTTCAGTTTTGAACATCAAAAACGTAAGCATAACTGATATTACTCTTCAATGTCTATTCACGAAGTTCCTGGAGGGGGATTTAACTAATCTGTTCAATACAAACTGTCAGTAAAGTTTGTTGGTGCAGGTTCTAGTTGCCCATATTGACTTTTCTACAATAGACAGGCTGGTCTGATCGTGGGGAAGTAGCTTGTGACTGTGTTAGTGCGGTAGAAGTGTGTTCAACTTTAAAAGTACTGCTTTACTTTTATGATCGTACGTTAGTGACCTACAATTAGTGTGTAAGAGCTGTGGTGCGTGTTGGTATCTCGACATGCTTATTACCTACGATGCAAATCGATCCAAATAAGATGTTAGAGGTGAAGTACCATCTTCAACTCGGAAAGTACATGATGGGGAATGGGAGATTGCAAGTAGTATTTTCAGTTTAATCAAGGAACTTTAAGACGTCACCATCACTGAAATCCTGGATTAGTGCAAATGCCTTCCCAGGAAGTGACTGAAACAGCCGGTTTATGAGGGTTTCAGTGGCGATGTGGCTAACATCAGACTTTAACCTATTTGACCAAATTCTTTTATTATTGCTTACTTTGCGTGTTTCTGTATCTTTAGGGAGTATTAATATTATTCGTTATTTAGTTCTTACGCTGACTTTGAAATGTTTAGGAATCTGCCTAACGGTGTTGTAATAGTGACCACCAACTATTAACGTTTTGTTGCTTCATCTAAGTATAAATAAAATCAGTAACTCCACAAAGTCTTCATGTTAATATAAGCCCTCGTCCTTACGAGCGGAACTCGCTGCGCGGCAGGACAATTGTTGAGGCTGCGTCTTTTCTGCAGACACTCTGCTGAAAGATGGGAAAAGGACGGACACCATTTTATAGGGTAAGCCCGTAGCAATAAATAAACGTGTGATTTATGACAATTTATTCACAAATAGATTTTATATGATGGATTTTTCGAAGACATTCAAGAATACGTAAGTTTTAGCATTTTTCTTGTATTTGAGAAGCCTCCTGTCTCCCATAAAATCGGACACACCGTGGAATACAGAAAGGAAGAAAACGAGCGGCTTTAGAGCATTAGCGTCGCATTCGGGAGGTCCTGCGGTCCATAACAGCGGCAGACAAATGCTGGGAAAGTACCTTGAACTTTGGTCCCGGCCTACTCTCCCGCCTCCCTTTGCCTACACTTTCCCGTCCAGAGTCATAGATGGGTAGAGGCCATCAATAAAATTTAATTCAGTTAAAAGGAAAGAAAAATACATTACACACACACACAAACACACACGGTGCTGTATTAAAATTTTGAGCGCCATGGGCCCCTATAACCGCAAGGGTAACTTATTTACCTTTATCGGGGGGCCTAGGCTACAACTCCTTCAGACACTCATTGAAAAGGTTTGCACACACACACACACACGTGCCGCGACCCTCCCTCTAATGCGACTTCTCTACAAACACCTGAAATATTTCCTCTCAGGGAGAGGAGAGGAAACAATTTATGTGTAAATAGTGAAAAGGTGCGTAAGTCCTAAACACAGAGGCGATATCTTCAACACTCACGCACAAATGTATTTTTTGACAGATAGTTGTGACACAATAACACCGTCAATATTTTCCTCCACTCCCCCTCCGTCCCTGCTAGCATGCAATAACATCATTGGGCTCTCATTCTTTCGTAATATGATCACTCGAATAATTAACACTTTGATGTACAAGTTCAGAAGGATAGACACAGAAACTTCAAAAAAATATTCGTGGAATATTCACGGCATATTCAATTTTTCTCTCGCATATAGTGAGAACATACTGCATGTGTGGAAATTTTAATGTTGTGAGGGTATTCTTAAGGGATCTTCCAGCATTACTGTTTCTGGGTCTTATATTCCCCCCCCCCCCCTAAATTATTATATAAGGCTGACCATACAGTATTATGTCCCTGTTTGACCGAAACGTTGTCGGTGTGAAGAACCTGAACTGGCCAGTTTCTGAATTTTTCCTCTTGGATAACAGGGTTAATAAATAAAATAATAAATAAATTTATGCCTTCAATTACTCATTTTAGTGTTCGGTCAGACTTTACTTTTTATTTGTGATCTTGTAATTAAGAACTTGAGGAAAACCTCTTTCGTTTTTATAATTTATTATAAGAGTGGCTTATGCAAATTTTTTTAACGCTAATTTGAACTTGAATTTATTTATGGCCTTTTGACATCTTTAATTCAGGCCGGAATGGGGTAGGAGGACGAGGAAGATATCTGCCAGGACATTTCCTAAGGTGCGTGTATTCGCCTGGTGAAACTGAAGGGGAAACTCTGGAAAACTTCAAATCAGAATGGTTCGAACCCGTGTACCTATTCATTGTCCATCTAAAGTCTGCGACGCTACCGCCTGGACCACAGGGGTTGTATTCAGAGATTCTGCCAGCTCCCCCTCTGGGAGTGTCACATCTCATAATAGTCGAGCACACACCCAAAATGTATAATTTTTGCTGTTGGAAAATCTATTGGAACGCTACAAAATAATTTACAGTCGCTTAATTTTGGCTTTACACTCCCCCTAAACTGAAAATCCGGGAAGAGTCCCTGGTTGTGTTTGTAAAAGCTAATAATTTGTTTAGTCAAGGGGTTGTACTGCTGCTACTCGTAGCAAACGGTTGTAATCACGCTAACTCGTAGCAAAGGGTTGTAATGCTTCGATTTCTCAAGAAATTTGTATCTATTTAGTTTATATAAAATTGTCTATTGTTGGGCTCAAACAAATAGCGAAATTCATAAATTTTAATACGGTAGACGTAGATAAGTCTAGTTCTTCCGAACAAACTAACATTTAGTCACTTTTATTTCTTGTAATTTCAGAGCTCTCCTGGCAGTGGAAAGGAGTTTCAAAGCAAGAAGGTGCATTGAGTGTGACGAGGAATTGGTGGCAGGAGGACTAAGTGATGTATGGAAACACATGTGGAAGGAGCATAAAGTTGCTCGGTACACTTGTCCAACGTGTGGCAAAGGTTATCCTGAAATGTGTTTCCTAAGAGATCACATGTACAAGCATGAAAGAAAAAAGCAATATTCTTGTTTTACATGTGGAAAACTTTATTTTTCATCGCATGCTCTTTATTTGCATAACAGACAAGTGCATAAAATGAAACCTCTTCGTTCTTCTCAGGACCACTCAAAGGAACAATGCTTCCAGTGCGATGTGTGTAAGAAGATGTTCGAAAAGAAACTACAGTTATACAAACACATTCAGATACATGATAAGACTCTGGTGCCCTGTAAAAAGTGTGGTAAAATGTATAAGAAGAAAAGTTTAATTGAACATGTTCCTAGATGTTTATCTGAAAATCGAAAATTATTCCAATGCGAGATATGTGGCGCTCAATTATCAAACAATCCAACATTTAAACTTCACATGAAGATGCACACTGGAGACCAAGAATCATTTGTATGTGAAATTTGTGGACGTACATTTGCTCGTAAATACAACCTAAGTACTCACCTGAAATTGCATGCAGGAATGTACAAACTGAAATGTGATACTTGTGGGAGGAAGTTTGCTCAAATGTGGAATCTTCGCAATCATGTTAAATCTTGCGTGCTTCAGTCACAAAGAACAACATAGTTTTACATGCGTGACGTTGTTAATTTTTAAATGTTAGTAGATGATGTTTTTTCTGGGTGTAAGTAATTGAAGCGTTGCCTTTCTTAATAATATGTTAATTGAAATACTTTATTAATATTCAACATGATGACCTTTTCTGTTTGCTATTTCGTTGGTACCGAGGCTCAATTATTAAAAAGTGGTTTCAGTTGGTAGAGCGTTCACGTCTGGTGCTATGGGTCGTCGGATCGATCCCTGCTCATGCCATGTGGGCTTTGTGGTGGACAGACATCGTGTGCATGGGTTTTCTCTGGGGTCTCCCACTTTCTTCATTCCACCAATTCATCCCATCACCATCATCCATACGGCCTAAGCCATAGTTGCCTAAAGGTCTTAAAATAAATTCAAATTCAATTATTAAAGATATATTGCAGTATGATGAGTGAATAGTGAAGCAGAAACCATTTAACCTTGACATAATGGTGCAAGAAAACACTATACATGCTTCATCCATATTATTATTCGCCGGCAAGGTAGGTGCTGTCAGGCGTTTGGCCATCGACTGCAAGGTCGTGGGTGCGAATTTCGCCAGGGGCATGGATGTTTGTGGATTTTAACTAGTAGTACCAGCCCAGTTTAATTAAAGTTCCTTTACTGGTCCATACAAACTAAAGTTTACCAAAATTTTAACACATTATTATTATTATTTCAATACGGTTTCTATTGTATTAAGACTGAATGATTAAACACCTATTCGAGGATTACGGAGGAAAGATGTATCCGATTGCAAATTCCACGTAGTGATGGAGGGCAATATCCCTAACCCAACCCTTCTTAATTATTTGTTTCACAGGGTCACTATATTAATTTCAGATTTACATGTATTTTGGTGGGACCAAGGATAAATAGCTACAACCTTTTTTAAGGAAAGGAGAAAACTGAAATATTTAATAAGTTTGTTTAATATCGTTGATATTTTACGATGCGACGGTATTGCTACTTAGCGGAGCTTGGACTTAAGGCTCACACCGCGCCTCGTTTCCCGGACACGAACTACCATTGCATTTGACAGTAAAGCGAGAAATTTAGAGAGAAAAAAAACTATCGATTCATTAAATATCTTATTGGATTATTGATTTTCTTACATGTAATTGTTTTGACGGTGGGCCAAAGAAAATATCCATGTGACCAGGATGTGGCCTGCGGGGCGCCTACGAAGAATGCCTGCCTTAAGGCGCTAACCGTATCAGAGTGTTAGAACATTTATACCGTTTCCCTAGTAACGATACTTCCTGTCAAATATTCAAGTATTATGTGGGGAAAATGGATAAGATCCCAGCCAAACTTGAAATAACGTTGTAGGGAAATTATCTTAAGTTTTTTTTTTTTAAATTGTATTACAATGTTAAAACTTTTATCATTTTCATTGTAATTAGGCTCAGATATTAAACGCATTCGGAGCATAAGAAAGGAACGATTCTATGGAACTCAACTAATCTTTACTAAATAATCAGGGTGTTTACCAGCATAGAAAACCTGGAATACTCAGGGAATTTTATAAATCTGAAAAACTCAGGAAATATTTAAGGAAATCTATAATATATGGGGGAAACTCCGGGAAAATTATAAGGTTGACCTGTCCACAGTTGGCAAAAGTACTTCCGCTGCAAGGGGGAAATTGTGGGTTGGATTCCCACTACAGATTCTATTTTTTTAGTGTATTAAAATCCCCTGTTTTAAAGAAATTATCTTTTCTTCACTTGTGAAATATCAATAGTGTACAAAATGATCGGAGTGGGTGGTAGTGGCATTTTAAAAAAATGTCATTGCGTATTATGTATATGTTCCATTATACTATGAACCCAGGGAATTTGGAAACAATTATCTTGGAAACTTTGAAAATTCACGGAATTTCAAGTCACAATCTTAGTAGACACCATGAATAAATGCCCGGAATATGCTTAAGGCTTCAAACAAATTGGAACGTTAAATCACTTAACGTTTCTCTGGCCACGAGAAGTTTGTAAAACATAGCATTAAATGTCAGCCATTCTCGCAACTCAATTCTGTAGACATCGGAATAGATTGTGTCCTTGTTATGTGACCATTTTTATTATTTTTTTTTTCATTTTAGGGGCCCACCTTACCACCCACGCTTCTTTGCATCCTTTGCACAAGCCGAGTTGTGCACGTCAAAGGGCTTGCATCACGAACATATTTGTTCTTCTCGCCTTGGGGCAGG
>JAGDQP010032529.1:658-21246 GCA_022664845.1 Lepisma saccharinum | reverse complement strand
TAGGAATCTTCAGGTTTTTTTTTTTTTTTTTTTTTTTTTTTGTAACCCTTTAAATTTCATATTTAAACAACCACCAATAAATCTTAGTAACTGTTTCCAGGCACTTCATTCATATAGGAATTAAGTTGAACGTAAGAACAAGCAAAATGCAAAACGCCGGGGTTAGTTTGTAGAATTATGTTCCGGTACTAATTATTCAGTGACACATCTTTGTATGTCAAACACAGAGATTTTATTATTATCGAAATTCACAATACACTACTCTTTCAAACAATTTGATTGCAAAATTTCATTTACTATACTTAATGCAAATTAGGACTGCATCGTTTAATGTTTAGAAGCAACATTCGATTCACTTGCTGATGGCTACTGTTGATTTTCGTATGCAGATTATTTTTTGTTATATAACTATATATATATCACTAGTTATCAAATATGATATCTCTTTGTACATACTGTCACGATTTTCGTGAATGAAAATTGTTAGCAGTCATACCTCTCGATGCAATTAGCATCCTTTGATCAGTTCATGACAAGAAAAAAAAACATGTAGCCAGATACAATGGATAACAAAAACACTATTTTATGAGATAATCAGACCTTTTGCCGACAAAAACTTAGCGGAATTAGATGGAATTCAACATTGGAATTAAATGTTATTTAACTATTTCATTACAAGGTGTATTTCCTTATTCGGACCGAGGAGAAGGTGACTTTTTGCACCATTTGAAAGAGCGTTTTTTTTTTTTTACTACAAGAAAAAATAAAAATAAACTCAAAATGACCATTTTTGGAGAATGAACTTTTTTGCATTGACCCCTTTAATTGGTTGTATTACAGATAAAGACAGCGTGAAGAGATTAAAGTCCATTGTATCGCACATATTAGAGTCGTTAGCAGCAGACATAATAGTCTTAAATTTCCATGTAGTGATATGCTTGACGTGTCATTATACACATCTATGTGAAGAAACTTCAAATCAAAATTATCAGTCTAGTGGAGAATTTATTCCGTCCTTGTTGAATTAGTCATTATACCTAAGTATAGATATTACGTCAGCTGTGATATCATACAACTCACTTAGCTTCTTCTAGGTATGTCAGCGACATTGCTATTGTTCATTATCTATCTCATTGATTTGGAAACAATATTGCTGAAAAATAATTAAAGTAAAATCACCTCGGTGAGTCCCGTGCTGAGGTCTTGTCATTAATTGCAGACACTGTCATAGTATCTCTGTATGTGCTTCCAGGTGAACTACCCAAGAGTTATTAATTTCTAGTAATTTTCTTAACTTGAAAATAGATCTTGACAAAGGTTGAATCTACGTCCTTTCTGAGTTCTAGCAATGACCGTTACACAAGAGAATTTTTGACGTCATACGGTCCCTGAATACGTTTACAAGTAAGCCTTTCAGTTTATTATTGTTAAGCTCTTTGACCTGAGAAACTATACCTGAAGGAAAAATGCAATTAGTTTCATGGATTCAGCTGTGTTAACACTCAGGTTACACTCCATTTGAAGACAGTAAATGAGGTCATAAGGTCGTTATAGATGCTTCCAAGTAAACTGACGTGGTTCGTGTTTCTTTCTGTTAATCTCACAGACCTAAAACAGTGATGAGTTACTGCAGCGTATTGTCCAATAAGTACACTTTCACCGTTGCTGTAGATGTCATAGTCCTTGTCGCTGGTTTTAGATAAGCCCCCAAGTTTTTCACTGATTATTGTGGTGGTCTTTAACCTAAAAGCGTAGATTCGAAAGAAAAAAAAGTGTAGAATCGATTGAGTGATACCTATAACAAGATTTGGTTAATCACCGTGCCGTGGTAAGGCCAGCCTTGATGTCATCGCTCTATTTTACACAAGAGATACACTTTCCGGTCATTCCATTTTATCACGTGACCATCACTAAAGTATGACGTTGCCCTAGGTAAAGCTTAACCATTATCTTGCCTATTCTTTTCGCCCCCCAAAATGTACTCACCCAAAGGACGTCATTTCTTAAACTTGTGGCAGGCTTCGATCATGGATGTCAGTACAGTCTCTTCATGTATATTAAATAAACGAAATAAAATACGAACGATTCCAACCTACAAATGCATTCTTTTAAAACAGCGGTTCTTAATCCAATTTTGTTCGCTACACACTAACGTACGATCAACAATGCGGGAGACTTAGTCACTAATAAATATATATATATAATAATCAATTCAATTTACGGTATAAGTTAAAGATTTAATTAATTAACCAATAATTTCCCTGTAAAATAAATATGTTTTAAGCTCATGAAATTTTTTTGTACCGTTTTCAAAATAAATATTAAGTGAAATTATTTGAATTAGCTACTTGTACCAGCAAAATCACGAAGTCTCAGAAGCTTCGCGGCACACCGGTTGAAAACCACTGCCTTAGAGGAAAAAAAAACTTAACGTATATCAGATGTTCGAAAACTTCTTATGTCAAAAAATTGGAAATTGTACAAAAACAAACGCCATTCTTGATAAATAATAGGCATTTATAGCATAACAAATGCATGAACTTAGAAAATATAACTGCCTATGTGTCAGTTGTGCGTATATATATATATATATATATATATATATATATATATATTAGAGGCATTCGGACTGGGCCTGTGTTTCTTGTATATTGGACGTGTGATTGACGCGCCAACGCTTTATTACTAGGCCTGTCCTAGTAGAACAGTCTGCCACTAGTTACCAGGAGTCAACGCTTTCAGTGAAACCGACTAAATGATTTTCCAAACAGAAGTGTGTGAGCCGGCGAACAAATAACGACAGATGCGCATGATTCCTACCGAAGGAGGGAATTCCAGTAACGGAAAATCATTGTCGACTAATGACCATGTGGAATGAATGCGCATCGGCACAAAGCACTAGGTCTATCTCGGTGCAAGGATTCAAGAGTGGGAAGCAGCGTGTGAAGAAGGCATTAGCAATGGTCGTCCAGTGAAGTCGCGAACTCCTACAGCCTTACAAATCGACGCATCATGTCCGATGAACTTCAACGGCAAACGGATATGGGTCCAGGAAGCTGCATGACATTCATGCCTGTCTCAACGTGAGCAAAATTTATGCACACTGGGTGCCCGACAGTCTGATGGAACAGCACAGTGCCTCCTGCCGGTGCGCATTCATTCACGGTCACTAGTCGGTGGTGAATTGTCGTTCATCGAACTCCCTCCTTTCCAAGGAGCCATGCTATTCACTTTTCACCAAGTGCAACCACAGGCATCTGTGGTTACTATCTGCCTGCTCACACACACCTCCGTTTCGAAAAATACTCAGCCGGGCTCACTCAGAGCTCTAGTACCTGCCATCTAGTAGCTGGCTGTTGAACTAAGGCGGGGTACTGGCACAGTGTTGATGCGTCGTTCACGCAGCCGGTATACAAGAATTACAGAATCATTTTTGAACTCACCTAATATATAAAAGGCAATTTTTGCAAATTTTACGCATGATTGTTGAAAAGTAATTTCTCCGAATTGGTAACTTTCGTAAAAATTAAAGGGATGGGGAAGGTAGGTCGTCTGAACCCTCTTTCAAGGTATCATCCGTCATTCATATTATGATCGACCTATTCCGAAACATTACTTTGTATTTAGTAGCGGGATAGGCTAATCATTTGTAGTTCTTCAGTAATTCAGTTTTAAGAAAGTAATGCGTGAAATATATTTTGTTACTTACGGATAATACAAATAAAATAGGCTTCTTAACTAAAGAGTCTGTCTTCGATCTTTACGAAACGGACCAACTTACAGGTTATAATGTAATATTGCCAAAGTAACTCAGTTAACAATGAAGTTTTTTTAATGTTAATAGTAGTAGTAGAAGTAATATAATTTCTTAGTGCATGCTTTTGTTTAATTTCCTGTTTGATGTCTTGCAAGCGTGCCGTATATTGGATCCATTGTCGAAGATTTAGCCTCGCTGCTCAGTCTCATAGCCAAAGCCATTAAGAGCAAAATGGGAAGGTAGTGATTATATTCCTTTCATGACATTGTTCATGTATATTTATGTTTTATGCTGCTATTAATTATGGGACAATGTTCAAAGCTTCTTTTCGTTGGTATGATTATTTAGCATGTGGTAGATTGTTTCTGTTTCTTAAGAAGCACTATCTCCAGATTAGGTTAAAATCATTAGTTTTTATGTTTATTTGGGGGATGTTTATGGATTTTGTGTAAATTTGTGTTTGGGAAGTGGTGCCAATATAATATAATGACAGTATGGATATGTATATCGCTTCTGCTATTTCTTGAAGATTATTGGGATCAAAGAACAAGCTTTTTGTTAGCCTTTTCATTACCGTCTGGGATGTTTTTAATATAATTAGTGCAAGATATTACTCCATTTCAATACAGTGGCTACTACGACCTAATCAAGATGTTTCAGGTTCAAACCTCGAGCCTCACCTTGTGACAGATGTTGATTTAGGTTTAGCAGTTTATTGCAGGCCTGGGTAACTTCTTTGAATATGTTGAAAAGTAGCGTCATAGACTGCGCACTTTCAGACATATTTTAAATTTTAAAAAAAAAATCCTTTCGGCAGGCCTATAGGCTGAGGTAGATTTCAAAGTGTATTGAGGTCGATTGAATTTATATAAATACGGTAACTAATTACCGTGCAAACTTTTTCTACAGCCCCGTCAGAAACAGTTCTGAAGGCAAAAATAATCTAGTAAAGTGGCTATTGATTTTTTAATTTGGGGGGGGGGGATAGCGAGGGCGTCATTCGTATTAAATACGTGGAAAAGGACCAAACCATGAAATCACCATATTTCACAACAATGTTACAGACTTCGTTTATCATTGAAGAGTAAAAAAAAAAAGACAGGGAAAGCATTCCGAAGGCATCTTCTTCGTGGAAGACAATACTACATGTGTCAAGTCAGGGGTAAAACTACCAAAGCTTGTGAATTGTTAGAGCTTCCATCCTATTCCTCAACCTAAAAATCTTTAGGGACTTCTTTTTCATGAGAACGATGGTGTCATCTGTCGTGAACCTCTGGTTTAAGGAGCAAGAATGTGAAAGGGTTAGAAAAGCTACAGAATCCTTGCAGTAAGTGTGTTCACCTATATCGATTTTTTTTTAATTAAAAAAAAAAAAGCTGATTTACAGCTCTTTTCCTTTCATGGTAGGCTGGAAACTTGTATCAGTTCCGTTCGCTGACTGGATACTACGGTAGGATCTTGTAAACATTTGTACGGGATCTGAGGCCTTATAGAATATTCCTAGAAGACAAAGAAAATCGTGGGTAGATCAAATGGCTTTTTCCGGGGTTAGGTTTTGAAGATTTAACTATCAAAATCTTCGATGCATCAAACGTAATCTTATCTTCCTCCAAAGACTAATTTCTCTGATGCAATATAACAGCTCCTGGGCATTGGAATTAGGATATCTACTTTTCCAATAGTCCTATTCTTCGTGAGCATGATTTTACATGCAATTGGGTTCACGATTTCCATTAAGTTGCGATCAGACCATCACAGTACTTTAGGCATCAAAATTCCAGTTTTCTCTGGGAGGGGATTTCCAAGTCTACTTCTAATACACACATTTTGATCCATACTTCGGATTTAAGTGGTACTATGATTTTAGTTTTGGGCGGTAAAAATGTACGCCTTTCTAACACTTAATTCGTAAACGTATCTTCTGGGAAACAATATATAACGGTCTGCATCATAGGAGATTTACCAAATCTCTTTAATGTTACGTATATTATCGTTGCAAATTTTCAAGCCCTCGAAAACCGTGATGAAATATTTTCCGCTTTAATCAAGAAACTAATATTAGCAGTTTGATCAATTATTATTATTATTATTATCGTAATTCCTTTAATTTTAGCTGTGTAAGTAAAAAATAATGACGTATCAGTTGTGCTAATTTGTAAGGCAGTATCTGAATTGTCAATTCATCCTTACTTTGAAGCGTAATATACACAATCTAAAAGTGTTTATATTATTAACTATTTTAATGCAACTTTTTCCCTCTTGTAACAAAATTAATACATTTACTAATTTCGTTATATATTTCGCGATTCCATGCGATCGCATCTTTAGGCGACAGGGAAATTAGGAAGGTTAAAAGGTATTTTAAACTCAACACGAATAAAAGATGGTATTCTGCCAGTCGAGAAATCCTAAAAATGTTTATAATAATTTGCCTTTCCACTCTATAATTGTTCCTTCTCCAATTACAGATACTTGTCTATTGAAAGATTGCCTGTTTTACAAACATTTGTCACTCGTATGGTTTGGAAGACCATATGTTCCGCTGTACCATCTGTGTACGACAAACAGTATTTGAAAAAAACAAATCATATTAAGGGATCGGTTTATGCTATTGCTGAACACCTTGGTTGGAAAATGTTGACATGCTCCTCTACCATTTCTACTAGCTCGAAAATGTTCATTACCTCTGTACATTGTCACAATAACCACTGTTGCAACGTCTACCATTGCCAGAGTAATTTGCAGACATTTCCACGGTGTTGAATGTTTCCTTGAGTTGGATTAGTACAAAATTGATCTTCATTTCTACTTCTCTTATAATTTTAAACATTGTGCTTTTAGATTTAGCGATTTTCAGTTGGGATTGTTGGGCGGTTTAATCGTAAGAGTCAGTTGTTCAAGTTGTGTCTGACTTACCCCTAGAGTCTGCTTTCTGAAGAGTTTTTTTTTTTTTTTTTCTTAACGCCGGAAACGAAACTTTTATTTTCTCATGACTTCTTTCTCCGAGTCATCCATCGTGTTGTAAAAGATGAAGTTAGAATCCGATTAATCAGAATCTAAAAGATGAAACGTTCGAATCCAATAATCAGAATCCTGAGTAATCTTTTTTTCGTATCAAACCATTTGGCTTCTTTACATTACATGTTCTTATTTCTTGTTATTACGCCACCTACTCTTACATCTGTTACTATTAGTATAAAAGGGTTCGTTTAATAACCCGTCTCGTGTGTCAGACTGTTAATTTCCTACCCTATCAATATGATAATGTGTGCCATTCGCAATTAAAACAATTGCGTTCTCATACATGTTAGGATCGTACTTACGTTTGTTCACTTGATCATATACGTGCTCATTTGAATTTGATTTTTTATTTTTTTTCAAATACTCGTAATTTTTGTTCATCTGCTAGGGGCATAAACCAACTTTCGCAACCGTAAAGTAGTACCGTCAGAATAATCGTTCTGTATATTTTCAGTTTCAACTTTCTTTATATTAATCGCGAGGCTACGAGTTTCTGGACTGAATAGAAAAATGCACTGCCCGATACTGACTTCTTATTTGTTCGGTGACCTCGTTTTTGCATTTGGCTTAACTTGCATTTTGTTTACTCTGTGTTACATTAAAGTACTGTACATCTATATCCTCCCTTATTACATCTACATAAATACGCGGGCCAAAACGGGACGAGATGACTGGAGAATGGAGGAGACCGCATAATAAACTCCACATACTTATGACTCCCCCGATGTTGTAAGAAAATCGCGACGACTAAGGTGCGCAGGCCGTGCTCGGATGGGAGAGAAACGAAGATTATATTCCATCTTGGTTGAAAAGTCGGAGGAAACTAGACCGTTGGGAAGACCGGCATGACGTTGGGAGGACAGTAATAGAAGGAATCTTTGAGAAGTAGGTGTTTGTGATGAAAACTGATTTGATCTTTCCCAGGATAGAATCCTATGGCTAACGTTTGTTACTGCGGCAGTGAACTTGCGAGTTCCGTAAGTATTTAGGATCTTTAGGCACCTAAGGCTCAGGTCGGGATTGGAGATGGAAAAGAATGTGGGAAGGAGTCAACCAGGGCCTATTTGAATGTACCATCCCCGCATTTGGTGGTGTGACTGAGGGAAAACCTCAGTCAGGATTGTCTGCAACTGGATTTAACGCAGAACCTCCAGGATGCGAAGCTAATGCTCTACTACTGAGCTACGGCCGCTTGATATTTTTCGTACGCCTTTTCCAAAGCTTTGATGATTTCCCTTTTGAATCTTGGATACTCCAGTATATCAAGGCTCCTTTCCTTTTCGTGATTCGAAGTCTTAATCATTTATTAGTTTTGCGAGTAAACGCACTTCGTAATATATACGTTCGTTTTTCGTAAACGCAGGAAGTGGCTAATCAGAATTATACACGTCTACCACGTAAGCTGCTTGTTGAGCCTCGTGATGGGTTACGTTGGGGGAGTGGGATAAATAAAAATCGCGGGATGAGCGAACAATACATAAAAGGAAACTGAAGTTCGTTGGGTGAACGGACATAGTTTTGCTTTGACATATTTTTAAACCTTCCCTCACACTTTCTTCCAGAATTGGAACTCGACAGTGTGGAATTGTCTACATATTGGTGGTTTAAAGGCTTTTCAGCACACATTGCTTTCAGTTCCTGATTTTCTTTTTTTTTTAGTACTAAACAACTGGATTTTTTGCTTAGTTTCTCCTGTTGCTTAGTAGAGATGGCAGTTCATTTTAACGAAATTCGTGCGACGTTTGTGAACGCAGAACTTGTTACGTAAATGCCTTTGTTGTTGTAGATAGTAAGAAAAAACTAATCTATCCGCTCTAGTAGAGAGATTTCTGAAAATACATGCTATGACAGGGGCTTTCAAATTTTCGACTAGCGTACCACTAAACAGAAATTAATACTTTTGCTGTTCCATCAAATAATATTAAGGAATGTTTACTGCTAATACTTAAAACTATATGATTATATTGTCAATAATACCGAGCGGCCGAGGCTCAGTGATAGAGCATTGGCTTAGCATTCGGAAAGTCCTAGGATCGATCGCAGCGGCCGGCCATCCAGACAGTTTTCCAGGGGTCTCACTCACACTAGGCAAATACCTGGATGGTACCTACAAAATAGTTCCTAGCCGTTTGCCTTCGAATATCCTATCTCGGCCTGAGCCATAGAAGCATTAAAATAAACTTAAATTCAGATATTGCCAATAATGATTATAGTGATGAAACAATATTTAGTAGCTTGTTTATCGTGTAATCACAAAGTCCGAGGAGAGATCATCGATGTTGACCATCCAGAATGAGGTTTTCTCTTATTTCCCACGGTCACGCCAGGCAAATGGTACCTCGAATAATACAATGAAACAGAAATATAAGAAAGTAAGTTCTGCTCTCAGAGAAAAGTAATATTATCACAGACGTCTCATAAAAAAATGAATATTTATACTTGATGCGGATTCGGCGCACTTTTGAAATCAGACGATATTAAATTTGCTAAGTGTAATATTTTTTTTATAAACTTTATGGCGTACCACAGTTTGAAAACCCCTGTGCTGTAGAAAACCATTTTCTTTTTTAAACTACGATGATTCCATATGTAAGAAGTTTCATAATAGGGAAATGCTTTGGATTCAGCGGTTTAGCAACATCTTTTCCCCCAATTGAGGGCGTAACCCTCTCGGTGGGCATTAATCGCGATATAAATACGGCTAATAAAGTACGAAAAAAAAAATCAGCGCTCAGATCCACTTAGCTTATCTTTGATTAGTTAGTGTGTCATACGATACCCTTGTATTGAATAGTACAAGGGGGAAGGACACACATACTGTTATTATAGAATTTCAAGTTGACTACCAGGGTGAATGTAAACCATCCTAATGTTTTTTTTTTGTTTTTTTTTCTTAATCCAAGAGATCAAAGAAGAAGCTAAAGAAATTTCAGGAAATATGACGTCTATTGAATTAGGTGGTTGACTTAATAAAAGAAGAAGGAAATCCATTGAAATTGACTGCAGGATTAATCGAATTCTAGCACAATATAGTGAATCAAAAGATCGGTTCTAGTGTCCGTCAGCTTTGGCATATGTATCAAAATTTGAGTAAAGCAGTCTAGGCCTAACATTATTAGTTGTAATAATAATTGACAAAGCTTTGCTCTAAAAGTTGTTGTATATAACATTGAAATAATTATTGACGAAATCGTGTGCTGAGAAGGCTTTAAACCATCTAAGTGTAGAAAATTACACGTTGTCCAGTTCCAACTCTGGAAGGTAGAAGGTAGAATCAGAGTGAGGAAGGTAGAAGCAAAACCATGTCCGTTCATTCCACGAATTTCAGTTTCCTTTTATGTATTATCCGCTCCCTCCCACGACACGTCCTGGAGTGTTGTCACTGTCGTCTTCTCCGTCTAGTATTAAAACTATGCTGAGAGCCTTTGTTGTTTTGGGGTCACTATATCAAGAGTTAATTGTTCCAGTCCTTCTGAGGATGAATATAGGTAATTCGTCAGAACTAGTCAAGCTATTGTATCTGACGTGATATTTCATGATGATAACACTATTTAAACATTGTTTTCTTTTCCAAACATAAAAAAAAAAAAGGAAACTCTGATTTATGGATCGATTGATAGATATATGACTTATTACAAGAATTCATTTTATCGTAACGTAATAAAAAAAACTTAAACTTATTCCCTTTCTAATAGTCGTATGTTGCTAAATAATCCAAACGTAATAGCTATCAACATTATTACAATATCGGGATTGTTACTATTAAATCGTAGAACTGGTTAGAAATTTCACCCTATTGTTAAATCACTTCTAGCTGTTGACAAATGTTTAAATCAGTTTAGTTCGAATTTTTATTTAAAGACTTTTAGCATCTTTGGCTCTGGCCGCGATGGGTTAGGTAGAAGATCGGGAAGGTATCGGTCAGGGCTTCTCTTAAAGTACAACCCCGGCAGTCACCTGGTAAAATTGAGAACCCTCAATCAGGATGGTCGGCCGTGGGGTTCGAACCCACGTGCATACCCATTGCCGCTCAGCAGTCCAGGACGGTTTAAATCAGTTAAAATGTTTGGGACATATTTGTCAGACAGCAGGAAGTAACCAAACTGAGCAATTTCCAGTTGTCCTTCAATTTCAGGTTGAAATACGTTTAATATGGAATTCAATATGAATGAACATTGAATGAATTTACATATAAATCAAGTCATTTTGACAGAATTATGCACAAGCTTCGTGTGGTATGTTGATATTCCGATTATGGGCACTTACTTGCATTGCAAATTTTAATCAGAGATGATGATGTTCTAAGATGGTTAACTGGTTGTGGGTTAACAGGAGACGTTAAGTAGACGACGAACTAATTCCTTCTGTCCAATTTGAGATATTTTACTTTGAATCGTAAACTTAGTTTTATCTTTGTAAATTATTGTGTCTTGGTCGTTTACCTTTTTTCTCTAGATTCGGTGGAATTGATCTTCATTGTCCTATCCAGACCAGTAACTACGTTACAGATGGAACCAATAACATTGCTCTTAACCTTTTCGTCATAGCGCCCGAAATTGTATGCAACATCGTTGTTTGTCAGATATTGTGTCGTTACCCAAACAACTCAGAGACGTCATTTTCACGTCATGAGGAAGGTCAAAAATTGAGCACAATGACGTGAAAAACATATGATAAATTATGGTGAAATGTTAGTCTGTTAATAAACCTCACTTGGTGTTTCAACCATTTGTATATTGAGGGCGCGTAAGTCAGTCATGCAAAAGGTTAGGACGACGATGTTTAAATGTCGTTTCAGCAGTGACGGCATATTTCTCACTATTATTTGACGTACCAAATGACGTCATTTTCTTTCACTTCACGTCTTTTGAATGTTTATGGCCTTGATGAATTCACGTGTCTGTGCTACTTGGCTCGAATTTCTAAATGTATGTACCTATCTTTCCAAGTTCAGTCTTTTAGGATTATTAACTAGGAAAAAAGATTGCGTCACACAAAGTACATACATAAATTAAATTTTCTATTTTCATTAATATTCTGTGTCAACCAAGGCCAGCGTCTCCAAGGTTCTGTGTTGAATTGCGGCTCGGGCATGGATCTTTATGGATTTTAGAAACTTAACAGCTAATGGAATGGAGTTGGGTCGCAGTGGCTCAGTGGTAGAGCGCTCACCTCTGGTGCATGGGGATTTCGGTTCGTGCCATGTGGGCCTTGTTGTTGTGGACAAACCCCGTGTGCGTGGGTTTTCTCGGGGCTCTCCCGTTTCCTCGCACTTCCTTCATTCCACCAATTCTCTCGTCCAACAACCTTTCGGCTTGGGCTGAAGTCATTAGTTACAAAAAAGCCCCAAATACAAGGTTTTCTAAAGTTAGTCAACAAAGGACAATGTAGTGTGGAGTTAACGTTCCTCGTGTGCGAACATGTTGTTTTAAATGTGTTTTAAGTTTATGAATTCAGAGCAAATTAAATCAGTATTTGCTGTAGAGTCCAAAACATTATTTGTGGGTACTAGTCCAATTAAGGAATCGTAGACCCATATGTGTGTTCTGTAATAAACTTAAAGTTTGTATGTGAAGTAACATATACTTGCTAATGTATTAACTACAATTCCAAGAAGGATTTAGATGCTGGAATTCGTGGGATCAATTAGGACAATTGTAGGTTACTAATGCTTGTTTTTCAAAACTACTATGTCTTGACTGGAGGTAGTGCTAATGTAGTATGCTTTTGCATGGTATGCGTATTCGAATATTCTGTAATCTGCAACCAAGTGTTCTCTCTCGTAGTTTTTCTTTTTGTTAATTACATGTAATAACGTAGAGACCGAAAGTAGCTGTTGTATTTTTTGTAATAGACCTCAATAGATAGACCTGGCACGCTTCCCCATTTCTGGCTGCGCTAAAACTAAAGGATTTTTGTTCAGAGCACGCGATGTTGAATCCATCCGCTAGGTAGCCCTGCCATAGACCTCATAGTAGAATATGACGTCTATAGCAGAGCTACCTAGCGAATGGATTCAAAATCACGTGCTCTGAACAAAAATCCTTTAGTTTTAGCGCAGCCAGAATTGGGTAAGCGTGCTAAGTCTATCTATTATGAGGCCTATGGTAGAAGCTTCGATTTTTGTATAGTAGTTTTGTATGCTTCTACATTCAAATGTGTAGAATTGCACGTGTTTAAAGCATTAAACATATATTTAGCGCTGTAATATGACAGGATTACTGCGCAAACCAAGGGTAAATGTGAATTTGCCATTAAAATTTGGAAATGTTAAAACTCTTTAGTACTTATATTAATGAGGACTAGGGGCACGATTAGCACTGACTTTTCTTGCTTAGCGTAAACTATATTATGAGTTGTTCGTGATAAAAGATCTTGTAGTCCGATGCAATTGCAGTGTAGTTACCCAGGTTGTCGTGTTATTTATTTAAAAGTAACGTATCAGTAAAATATTATCCGGATGCTTTTTCCTTAAAAATGCTGTAGCCTAGTTACCTAATATTCCTAGATTGTCTATTTTATAGCGTGGTGTTTTATATTGTTGTCTTTGGTTTTATTTCGCCACGGATACTTTAAATGTGGTTCGGAATGCACTTGAAACGGTAGGTTCATACACACTCACCTTCCAAACATCATGAAATAGCAGTATGTAAAGTGTTAAGTGGCGCCACCATCACGTAACTGCTACGACGAATGCAGTTTTATGAGGTGTTATCTCGTGCGTCAAGTTGAACACGGGCCAGTTTGATCATAAAGACGTGAGATTCCGGAATACGAATCGGGTATAATGATAGTGGGTACGAGACGGAATGCATTACTGCTCATTGTAGGCAGTGCAGTGGCGACCACGGGGTAGAATTAATTGTCCATGGTAACTGGCAAACTACGCTGGCTGAAATCACATCGAAATTAAATACAGAAAGTACCAGACACACATCCAGATCAGTGCAGTATTTTTATCTTTCGTGGGATGTGGGAGCAAAAGACTTAAGTAACGCTTCTGTAAGTAACGGACTCAGCACCTCACCCGGGATCTTTAATACGGTAATTGGACTCTGGAGGACTGGTAACATGTGGCGTGGTCCCGATGAGTCAGGATACCCACGATGGTTTTGGATCCCGAGGTCATGGACCCCAGTTGTAAACAAGGCACCGTGCAAGCTGTGGTGGTTCTAAACTGGTGTGGGGAGTGTTCACGTGGCATCGGTTAGGTTCGCTGGTCCTATTAGACAACTATTGACCGGTGACCACAAAGGTACCATTTATTTCTTTAATAAAATTCCAAATACCCATAACTAACGATTTTCAATTGGTATGTGTTAAGAATGAGAGGAAAAATAATAAATATTTAATATTAACAATTATTTATACACAACAATAATAAAACCTAGTGTTGAGATAAGTTAACTGGAACATAGAAAGCGTCTCACGGTTGAATTAAATTAAATTTTTATGCAAAATAGATCAATGTTCATCGGTAGATCATTGTAGAGCTTGGACAACCTCTGTAAGAGCAAACGCTGGATAATAGAAAGCCTGGACCGACCTACGTAAAATAGATGATTGCTTCGCATGATTCTAGTAGGTATGCGAAAAATGAAGTTCAGGCAAGAGTGATTCAGATCGTAACTTTCCATGGGCTAATATATAAGGATTTGAGATCAGCTATTTTAATTCGGATTTCCGCTGGATGGAGTTTTAAGGTATTTAAAGGATCCGGTTCACTCATGCTGCAGGTGGCTGGTTTCCTATAGCGCAGTGTTTTTTCAACCTTTTAATACGAACCGGCAAAGTACAAGGCAAAGCTTGAAGAACCGGCAAGATGTCCTAAGTTTTAGGTTTATGTGACGCTCAATAGATGTCACCATATCTTCAGATTATAGTTATTTAAAAAAAAAAATATACAAACTTTAATTTCAATTTTGAACTGTTGAAATCTACAAAATAAGTGTTAAATAATTACATCCATTAATTTGTCGAGGACCGAGGGTGGGAGGGCGAATGAGAAACAAAAATGGAATAACCTTTAATTATGTCTTTAAGATCGTTTCCTTGCCTGGTTCCAAGGATGTTGTCGCTCACGTCGTCGAAAACTTGTAGCTTTCATAGACTTTTTGAGATTGGAGGGGGGGGGGAGGATTAGAAGGTGTTAAAAGGAGATAGTTCAATGACAGTCCATTTCCACAAACTTGGTGCAAATCTCAACACGTTTAGTTTCTTGCATAGGAGCGAGCAAGGTTGATTTCGTTTGGTATGTCGTTTGTTTTTCAAGTGCTCACCTTTTCTGTCAACAGGTCTGTGCCCCCACCCCTTCCTCGTGGAACCGCTGCCTATCTTCACACAATTGATGAATGTTTGTTCCTTGTTCCTCATATCGACCACAACTGAGCGTAAACACAATTTGTGCCCTTCCATCACTTGGCTAGGCCTCACGTAAACGTCCTTGAAACCTTCCAGAATACGGCCCAGCATGCTATTCGGACGATTACCTCATAAAAATAAATAATCAGTCTGAGAACTTTTAGGCCAAAGGTTGTAGTTGCCTAACACCTTGTGAAATTTGATACCACGAAATAAGGCCTGAACTTGTAGCGAAGATTGGTAATCCAGCTACCGTTGATGCAAGAGTGCTGATGAGTGTTTCGTCTGAGGAAGTTGGTCATAGAACACCGAAACTGTAACGCGTACTGTGTGTTTTTACAATAAAGTCAAGCGTCAGTCTATTTTAATTAACTTGGTATGGATACAAGACCTCAATATTGTTATATCAAGATTGAGCTGTGAGAAGAGGGCGCTTTAGTGGCATCTCGTGTTGTCACCCGGACTTTTTTCCCGATACAAACCTGAGCGTGGTTCGGATCCCACATTAAGAGTAGGTGCCGTCCGTAGAAGCTACATACTCGATTAAGAGAAATAAATACAATTTACTTCAGTTTATTTTGCCTTTATTTTATGATTTATATGTTGTACCTATTGTAATGGAACTTGTTATGCACCCGTATGTGGAAAACAATAAGAAAGTAGGTCGACCTACATTAATCGATAACCCTGCAATAATAGAATTGTGTCAATAGGTGGCAGTCCCGTCACAATTGCAACATGCAAGTGTGTGCTTCGATTCTAAGAATTGTAGTACAGCTGTTGAAAATGGAGACTGTAAGAGGTCTTAAGTTGCTCATAACACGAAAAGTAACTCCGTGAATGTTGCTTTTACACGGCACAAAATGATAGTAATACTTTTGTATATGTCTAAAACTAATACTGAGTAGTGTACCTACCTATACGTTTTCATTACTGAATAAAAGGTAAATAATTTTGTGCTTACAAAATCACCCTATCCATAACGTTTCGACCTATATTCATCCATTGTTCAGGCTTGTTCTCTCATATACCTGGGATGGTAATCTCTTTTATATATCTTTAAGACCCTTTTTCCTTTCACTTTCACCGCTGTGCCTTTCACTTTTGGGTGTACTTCTTGTTTGTTTTGTCACAGCATGTCTAAGAATGTTTCCAAAATTTGCAGCGATGCCCCTTCCGTGGGCGACATCTGCGAAAGAAAATTAAAATTAGGTAACGGGTTACTCCGGATTAAAGGAGGACGATATTCCAGTATATTTATTTTTGAAATAAGAAATGTTTGCAATAGACATGCAGGGGCTCCATAGTCTAGTGGTTAGAGCGTTGGACTCATGTCCGCATGGTCCCACCTTTCGGCGTTGACCCAACGTCGTGAGACAAACTGGAGAGTCACGTTAAGGCCACACTCGGTCTAGAAATTCCCTGATACGCCTGTTCATGGTTAGGTGCGCGCAGTGCTGACTACACAGCCATACAGATGGCGTTGGGGTAGGCTCAGGGATTATCGGCCTGTCACGCCAATGGTTATTATTTTTTTTTTTATAGACATGCAATAAAACTTCTGTCCACAGTTGTATCTACCTTCCCATTATACTTAAGACTTACTCTCCAGATATCGTGGAGGCAAGAGAGTGATGGGGAAGGACGAGGTTAGCGGCAAATAGTTCTGTGTGCACCCATATATCTGGTATTCAAACTGGAGCGGGGTTCGGAACCCACTTTCGTAGTAGAAGCTTCTGGCCTCAGAAGCTACATACCGAATTAGGATGGCAATCACAATTACGCATCCATCTGATACTTAATATTTTGTTTAAGCTTTTTCCAATATAGAAAGTTAACTTCCACAACTTTTTTTTTTTAATATTGATTTCAAATTAAGCTTCTCTGAATAGAGTACTTCGATAGCTAGTTATGCTGCGTATGTATGCTCTAGTTTCACCGTAGTCGACGATTATGTACGCTTGCATGTTTCAGTATGTTTAACGCGGCATGGACCTTTTCCAAAATGTAATAATAATTGGTCACCTATATCGTCTTTTCCCAGCATAACAACTTTCACGCTTTTTTCTTATCTCAGGGGAGAGGGGTGAAGGGTCATTTCTAAATTCAGATCTAGTTATACAGGAATACTTTTAAAGAAAGAGATTTTTGAAACTAGTGATAAGCCTTCACCACAGAATAACTTATTTTAAGTTCGTCTGTAAAATATTCAATGATCAGTAGAGATGTGGTGGAGCTTCTTTCGAATTTAGGTTTCGAAATTGCACTTAGAAAAATACACATTCTTCGATGGTACGCCAGGTCCATATATGTGGTGCAATCAATAAGCTCATGTACTTGCCGCAATGTGTAGCCACTGTTGAATGTATCGTGGTTTGCATGATACATATAACAACCGCCAGGTGTTCGTCTGTGTACAACCAGCTGCGCGTCGTTTGACTGTCATTGATGTAACAGTAAAGACAGTTTACATGAGATATAGTTCGCATTGGGCGTGGCTGATGGAATCATGTCTTCATACGGGCAACGCCGCAAGCGTCAAATGTTGGCCAAATTATGGCACATCCGCGCTCGAAACGTTGTGAATGCAGCAACAAGCATTGAAGAGGCCATGTGTCGGAGAATTGTGTTTAAGTGTCATTATAGGTTTGATAGTAAGAGTCAGTCTGATGAATGAAACAGTACCGATCGACTGAAAACACTAAGATCTGAAAAGATTAGTGATACGTAACATATAGTATCTAAAAATTTCGTATACAAACTGTGAGTGAAGGCACATTGTAAATTACAGGCCACTACAATAAGTAAAAAAACTTATGACGAGTGGAAGAAATTACTGGCTGTATGACGTAGGCTATGTAGTTACTACTGGTAACTTTATTTCCTTGTTGTTAATCAAATGAATGTTCTATGTTTTTGTGAAGCTTTGTGCATGTAAATGTTATATTATTATTTTCTCAGTTGTTTTTCATTGCCAGTTCTACTTTCGTTATAAATCTTCATTTTTTAAAATTATTATTTATTTACTTTCTTAAAGTTAATAATTCAGTATATAGTGGTGACATTACTTGTTATATTAATACGAAACTTGGTTGAAAGAATTGTAGTACAAATGCGTTGATTATATTTCATCTACTGTTGCTAATGGAGGAGACTAAAGTCTTGACCCACATCCGGTTGGGTTGCCATAGCAACGGCGGAGGCCAAGCCTAAACAAACAGTGAGTTTGATGGTAAAGAGTTAGTAAATCAGTCGTGGAAGAATTGCCTGTTCATATTTTTCGAAGTGTTGATTTACGAGTGGAAACTGATTGAAAGAGAAGAAACTTCCGTGGGTTCCAATCGTGTATTTTTGCTTGTATACGACCGAGATTTGATACACGTTTGAGGGAAATTGCAATTAGTACCTATGAACGATAAATATAATAAGTTGAGATGAGTAACTAATTTTTATTCCGGTAATTTCTGTTTTTATGAAACACATGCAAAGGTACACCTAGGTTCTTACCTTTGGGAGATCTTGATTTATGCTATTCCTTTGATAGTTACCTGCAATATCAATTTGCGCCGTTGTACATAAGGTACAAGGGTTTCATTGTAGCACTAGCATATATCTTGAGTGAGTGCTCTTAATTATAATCGAATTAGCTACTTCAGTTTAAGCTTGTTAGGCACCTTTTTTAAAAAATCAAGCATTCAGTCATCAATGATGAATTATATCGACGTATTCAGCATTGCGTGAAGTTTATTTACGAAATTAACTGGCTTCTTCCACTTCTTTCTCTGGTTTCCATCCTTTGTAAACAGAAAAAAAAAGCGACAGGGTCTCTTTCATTGTAATGATGACAATCTGGCACGAATCACAACCATAATAAATTGTTGATTATTGAAGAAACACCACAAACCTACTGCATGTTTGTTTAGACTGTAAGAGGCGGGTTACCATGGCGACTTACCGGATGTGACGTAAGACTTTGGTCGCCCATAACACAAGTCTTTTGCTGTTGTAAAGTGAGTATTTGTATTCGCCCAAGTGTTTGGCATGATCCTGTTTTCATAATTCTCGCGATACAGTGAGTTACCGAGAATATTAATTTCACAAACACAAAAAGAAAAAAAAACGTTATTACTCTGGAGTAACTCGTACGTTCATTCTGTTAGGTAGCAAATACTGTAAGCAATATCAGTGTATCTACCGAATTTGTCTCGAAAGTGTCTTGCTCTCCCTGGAAATCATTATCCTTCTACTTGTGTTCGTGAATCTCAAAATTTCGCATATTATTATTATTAGATGCATTCCGATAGCTAAAGCGGATATCTATTTTCGTAGTAGAAGTGGAATTACGTAGAAGAGCCGGCCGAGCGGTCTGCGGCGGTAAGCCATCGGCTCGAAGGTTCTGGCAGGGGCATGGGTGTGGATTTTAACAGCTAAAGGCGAATCGTGACGGGCCAAAGTTATTAGACTAGCCCATATAAAAATAAAGTTTACCAAAGTTTACGTAGTAGATTAATTCGGGATATTTTGAAAATTTAACCTCGTCCTCGTCTGAAAAAAAAAAAAAGCTTTTATTCATAAGAAATCGAAAAACTCACTATGTATGCAGAGGGATTCTATTTTTAATTAGCACGGTTCCAAGTGAAATCATAAATTTCCTTCGCATCCGTAGAATATTGTTAATAATATATATATATAATATATAATAATTGTATATATATTAGAGACCTGCACGGGCCGGGCTTGGGCGGACCAGCTCCGCTTTTCCTATGGGCCGGGCCGGGCCGGGCTTGCTCTTTCGTCAGGTCGGGCCGAGCTCGGGCCGATTAATTGCACTTCTTTAAAGCAGTTAAATAATTATTGACTTTCTTTAAACTATAATTGGAATAAAGTCAATAGTTCAAGTCTGTATGCACGCCACGTGGAGTGAAAGGTATTACAAACAATGCAATATTTACAGTTGGTGTTGCTTAGCGGCTCCACTTTCACTATAGAGGATTAGTTGTTCACCGGGGCGTTGACCCCAGTCGGCAATCACACGAGTGACTGCATGTCCTTCCCTCAATAAATAACAAAAGAAAGTATGCGTATTGAAGCTTCCTCCGCTGATGGTCTGAGTCAGTAGCAGAATATGGTTATTGGTCAATCGAACCATTGGATGCCAGGGGGTGAACGGTCAGAGTTGTCTTCTTGATATAAAAGTGAAATGAAACCGCACTCTTTGTTCTTCTCTCCACTTCAGCGACCCTCTGGAAGAAATTGTGGATGAAGTCAGAGTTGCAGTCTAATACGGTGTTAAATACCGTGCAAATGTAGGCTATACTTTGACTGGCTAATTCTTTGCTGGATTTAAGAAACCTGTCACTACAAGTAATCCTACTGTGTTAAAGGAAAGGATTATTTGTGTTAGAAATAAATTGAAACGGCAATCCTGTAGAATGAAATTAAAATGACT
>JAGDQP010032528.1:0-21247 GCA_022664845.1 Lepisma saccharinum | reverse complement strand
GGGGGGGGGGCAGCTTCAAAATATCATATGGCAACACGCATCAGCGTCACACACAAATAATACAAATCCGAATAACGAAATACAACATGATATATAGTATACCACATGTCATCCTTTCTTGCTATCTTCACACCAATTAGGACCGTAACATATTCTAATCTGAAGCTTCACCATCCGTTTCATCCACTTCGTCCTCGCTTTCATCGTTGCCTTCTTCTGCCTCTCCTGCAAGGAGTGGAACGTTTAGTGTCTCTGGAAGTAGGAGTTGTAATGTGTCGCTTGAAAAGGACTTCCTTCTTCTCCTTGACTTAGGCTTTGAACAGCTTAAGAAAGAATCAGAACTGAGCAATAATCTGTTGAGAACATCTCGCATGCATAATTCTCGTGAGAATTTGGGTGGAAAATCCTGCCGACACTGGCGAAAATGCTTATTTCTAGCTTCAGCTGCTTCTTCTGAAAGTTGCCCAATTGGCAATATAGCGTAACTAATAACGGTGGCTCCATGTACTAAAACTTTGTGTACAGTAGGTGACATTGGGTACCACCGATATAGTTGGACGTAAAGTTTTGCAGTAGCCTCTGTGTAGTCAGCAAATTTTTTTATATCGATTTTGTGGTCACTCGAAATTGTCTCCAAAATCACTCTGAATCTGTTAATAAGGTTAATATCCACACCTGTGATTCGGGAAGCTGTCTCAGGGTTGTCAAAGAATCGCCTGGAGGTATTCCCATCATTGGTGCTCCCGAATCCTGCTTTAGGAATATCTACCAGAAGGCCAAGTTCCTTTCTCAAGCCATCTTGAATTTTGCTCTTCGTTTCTGACACAAGTCTTCGGCACTTCTCACTTGCCACTTTTTGATGGGCATTTTGTAGGACAAATGCAGAAGTGACTCGAAAAATCGTATCCTTGCATGTAGGATTGAGAGGCCAAATTTTAGAGACTCAGTATTTTCTGTTACCTTTGTTAATTTGTTAAAAACTTTTGACGTTTGGCCACATATATAACACCTCATTGTTGATGACGTGCCTGTGACAGCATTCCACACCTTTGCATCTACCATTGTAGGAACCAAACTGTGCTTGTTATGTACTACAACACCTGCACTTATTGGCACTTCAGTCATTTTTAAATGTTTCACTTGACTTTCAACATACTACATTTCCTCGTTCGTGATACCATTTGTTTCGTGCACAAATCGTATACGTATTGGCCTGCAGAATCTAATTGAAGATGGCACTTGGTTTTGCCAGATATTTGTCGTTTGGTCGCCAATCTTGCATTGCGGTGTTAATGAAACAAAGGAGCTTTGAAAAATACTGGCGTCAGAATCTGCTTGGTTGTGAAACTTTTGCTTGAATTGAGATTGTTGTGATCCATCACATCCCCATTTTGAGACTAGCTCTAAGTTACGTTTTTCTTCCTCGCTTAGACGTATTAATACCTCCTCTAAGTATTTACATAATCTCGTAGCAGTGTGGTCTAATAACTTTTGTAGATTAATTGCAGCACTTATTTCTGTCACTGTAATTGCATCTTCATTGGGATAACACTCTCCTTTACTAATGAATAACACGGATAAATATTCTTATTTGCGGCACGAATCACTTCATATTGTTGTTTCGTTAGATCTGCTTCCACAAGTAGTGCTAGGGCTTCTGAAGGCGTATGCTTTTTGATCACATGTTTCTCTTTCGCCGAGATAATTCTTCTATACTTTGACGCTCTTGTTGGTGTGGATGCACTATCTTTTATCATTTTTTACATATCAACATTACCCGCACTTCGCTGACTCATGTGAGCTGCATATGTTAGTTCTTCGTGAGAAGCCTGCTTCCTTAAATCCTGTGTTTTACGCCTCTTGCTTAATTCACCAAAGTCTTTTTTGCGGTCGACCCGGTTTTACTGTTGTCCAAGTTGGTAATTTGATCACTGCGTTAAGCCACTGTTCATTTTTCTGTACAAATCGTTCTTGCATATAATTCGCGGCTACCCATCGTTGTTTAAAATCAGACTTGAAATATCGTAAGGCACGTTTTACAGTTCCTGCTTCACCAGGGGGGCATTTTGTTCTTCTCAGCAGTTCATTTTCCATAAACGGTAAATGTTCATCAAGTGTTCCGCTCCCACATTCTTGTATAAGTTCATACAGTGATATCCTGGTAATCTCCGTCTCCTTCTTCAACTATTCTTCAATATAGAAGAATAGATAGACTTAGCTTCGTGTTTGAAGAACAACTCTTAATAACAACAAAAAAACATAAACATACCAAAGACATGTATGCATACCCATACATCCAATACGCAATATATCATACTATTAGGAAGAACAGATAACTGTATTTATATTAGGCCCAAAAATGTTTACTTTATGTGGTACAAACAAATAAAAACAAACACGTATTGATGTTTAGCACCTGAAACGCTTGCAGCTTTAGTCGAGATAGCATACGTTTTTTGGTTATTATTGTACACTTTCATGACGTCTTTTACTAACAAGTACACTTTCCCTTTAAAATTCTATGTTTTGTTGAGATCAAATTTATTAAAACCTAACTGTAATTAATTGGTAAGCAACAATTCGGAAGTAACTAACTAAAACTATGGGGTTGCTACAATGCGTCAATATACGTGAAGCTACATTTTGAAGTTCTGGTACACAAAAAGGGGGAAACATGGGGAAGATTTTTCTTTGGAAATCTCTCAAGGAAGAGCTCATGGTACTGTTGACTCACAAATTACTAGGCGACATGCCCCGACACATACAAAACAATACCTGTATTTACCAGACATGCACTATACATTATGTTAATTTTTATACTTCTTTATGGTAGTACACAGTCTATTCATCTTTGGTGTAAACATAAAACTACGTATTCTGCATTAAAGTTAGTACCTTCTACTTGTAATACACCAACGGTTGTTTCCTAACTCCACTTTTCACAAACGTAATACTTCTTTATATCTTCACGTTTCGACTAACACTAGCGAGCACAAATCACACTACTCACTCAACACCTGTCTTCCAACTGCTAACGCGGCTCAAGGCTCGGGTGAATGTGACTTTATTGGCCCCTTCGGACGTCATAACTCTTCAGCTATAGATTAACGTACATTTTACGTATTGTTTGCAAAGTTCATGTGTTGGACTTTTGGCCAGCTTTTTCAGTAAAATACTCCACTGTGCGACAGTCAAATAGAAAAGCGAAAAACGATGTGTGAAGTTTTGCTTCTCTGCAAGAAAGAAAATTGTTATAATTCGATAACCCCAAATGCACAAAATCATGGGTTGACCCAGGACAACCATTAGTATCGACCGCAAGGTCGAATCGCTTTGGAAAGAAGACAATGCTGTGCATTTGATGGGATCGGAACGGTGTTGTGTATCATGAGCTTCTGAAACAAGGTGAAACAGTTAATACCATTCGCTACCGTGAACATATGATCAATTTGAACTATGCATTCATCGAAAAGCGACCAGAATGGTCTACAAGACACGGAGAAAACGGTCAGAAACACCATTTCTGCACTTGGCTGGAAACTCATGCCCCACCCGCCGTACTCACTAGACATGGCGCATTCAGACTAGCACTTGTTTTCGTCGATGTTTCACGCACTTTCCATGCAGCACTTCACCAATTACGGAGATGTCAAAAAGTGGCTTCATGACTGGATCACCTGAAAAGATGTACGGTTTTTCTGGGACAGCATCGACAAATTGCCAGAGAGCTGGAGAAAATGTGACTAGTGATGGCCCGTACTTTGAATAAAACATTTTGTACCTTTCTCCCAGATTAAATGTGTTTTTTGTCAGAAAAAAATAAGAATTATTAATCGGCACACGTGGTAATTATTTCAATTGTCAGTTTTTCAGTGTTGGTACAAATATATATACTCTAAGAAAGATGTTAAGACATATATTATAATTAAGCTGTGGAACATGACCTGATTTTGCGTGAATATATTGTTCGCTTTTTTGAAGGGGGTGGAGAGAGAAGAGAGATTGAGTTGTTTGATTTTTGTTAGCTAGGTAGATTTTCAAATCCTGAGTTTAGTGTGCCCCTTCAGTTTATTACTTTTATGAATCCAATTTATGGCGTATACCATTCAACCTATTAAGTAGTGTCAAGCTCTTTGCCTTTCGTATAGTACAAGGGTCGGCAAACCATCGATCACAAACGGAATATTTTAGGTAGCATGCGTAAGCTTAACTAAATTTATGAAACGGCTTTCATTCTATCTTTGATAGCTCAACACGTACTTCCATATTTGGAGAGTAACTCTTTGGCCGGGAAGTTTGATGACCTCCTGGTATAGTACTAGGGAATGGTCCGCATAATGATAATGCCTAACCATATTATATTCCCATTCACCTTCTAATTTTCTGATGAAACTAACATTTCTGCTTGAGAAAATATTTGCAGTATGTATTTTTCTCCGAGGGTTGGCTAGAATAATCCGGGTAAGCATACGGTGATAATATAAATTAGGTTCAGTGTGGTTAATGAGGGTAGTACAGTTGTACATTAAATTTTTCAAACCATATTTATTACAAGTTACTCTGGTTCAGTCAGGCGTAAGACGAGCTTTTTAACTGGCTATCCCTAGTTAGATGAAAGAATATTCACAAAACTGTGATCAACACATTTACAGGGTGGCGAGATCTTGAATTTCCGGTTTTCAGGGTAAAGGCGGGGATATTATTTTAACCGGGAAAAGTCAGGGAATTGTATCAATTATCGGGGGGGGGGGGGGGGATTCCGAAGCTGCACTTACAAATTTCTCTGTAAATGAGCGAAGTGTTACCTTGACGAGCGAATTGCTCCTAATGGAAAATTCCAGTCAGATTGTCTCCTTGTTTGTTTTCTGTTCAACACAGTCTTCTCTTGTAAAAGGACAGATGGAGTGAATTGTGAAGCATGAAGTCATGGAAGTTGAGTCTTCCACTGCAAAGATTGATGTCAATCAGCAAGAAAATTTACTCCCAGCCAAGATTATTTTGTTTTGTATTTCAACAAAATGTGCACTGAAGAATTCACCTAACATATCTGATCTGGAAATTCTCCAGCTCCGTCAAGATGTGAGATTTTGCCTACAGGTATTTATTTCTAAGATTCCGGAGCGTTCTCCACTTGCTTACAGGCTGACAAGAGCTGTTTGTATTTGATTCGTGTGTTGCTGCTAACGTGAATTTGGCATCGAAAAGACTTTAAACCTTCTAACTGCTCTCGTTGAAAGAAAGTGGATGGATGGTACATGTGCATATAGAGCTGCACAGGAATTCAATAATTTGTTCTATGCTACATATTGATCCTCTGCTTCGTTCTTATTGAAAGAAGGGAGAGCGTGTGGATCATTTTTCGAACGATCTGTTTATTTCAGCACTTGATGTTGAAATGAACATCAGAATTGTCATGAAATTAGTTTGTGTTCTGTCTCATGGCAATGCAAATATTGGGAGAGGATTCTCTATTCACAAAGAATCTTTAATAGACAACCGAAAGGAAGAGTCTTTAGTTGCACGGAGACAGATATATGACAGTGTTATGAATTTTAATTTTATTTAAGACCTTTAGGCAAGTTTAGCTCAGGACGAAAGGTTGATGATGAGAGAATTGTTTGAATGATGAAAGTGGGAGGAAACGGGAGAACCCCGAGAAAACGCACGCACACGGTGTTTGACCACAAAGCCCACATGGCGCGGGCTGGTATAGGACCGAGGACCCAAGCACCTGAGGTGAGCAGTTGAGCCCCCGCGGCCCGACGGTGTTATGTCATCAGGGGATTAGAATGTCTTCATATAACTAAATTTATAATCCATTCTGCTCGTAATTCATACTCATTGTACAAAGAAGCTACAGAGCAGCGTAGAAAGAGGTGTAGAAGATGCCGAGGAAAGAGCAAGGAAGAGACTTGCTGAAATTCGTCTAAAGGAATTAAAAGTCAAAAGGGCTGAAGTATTTGAGAACGTTCAGAGAGAGATGCAGAGGCAGGCAGGCATGTTCAGCAGATAAGAGTCTCCGAAAAACTAATCAACAAAGAATGGTGGACATAGTTTGAAAAGTGTACCAAATATTTCATACTGGCTAATTTTATTCGAAACTTGCAAATACATGTTTTTTAAGTGGTGAAATGGAAGTTTGGTTTGATATTATTGACTGCCTAGAGTAAGCAGAACACAAGAGGTTCAGTGCAAGAACAGTGGATGTGATGGAAGAAAAAGACGATGTGGTCTATTCCATATTAGCTAACTGTTCAAAACTTAAAACTATTTTTTTTTTTGTGCATAGTTAAAGTGATCGTGTAAGCGAGGGGTTTCTTATTTTATAGACTGCATTGAGTTGGCAGAACACAGAACAGTGGATGTGATGTAACAAAAATGTGTACCATATAGCCATTCCATATTGGCTATTTGAAACTAAATATCTTTTGTGTATAGTTGAAGTTGTCCTGTTAATCTGGGCTTTGAGACTTCATGACGTTCATAGAAGGCCTGGTGTGAGTTCATAAGATATTTGAAATCTCTACTACTTACTTTATTTCTTTGTCTTGTAGATCATAGTTTGTGCAAATAAGTACAGTTATGGTAGAAGACATGTCAGAAGATACAGTAAAACTAATTATACACATATTTACATTCTAAGCTGTAAATACATTGTGCACCGTAACATCTTATTCATAGTAATATAATGTAAAATACGAACACCTTATTTACATATTACTTATCAGTATCACTTTCTAAGTATTCACTAACTGAATAGAAAGAATATTTCAAGAGTATTCTTTTTAGAACGTTTTTATAATAGAAACTATTCTATTTTTTATAAATTTCTTATCTATAGGGGGAAGCTTATTGTATAACCTTATAGCCAGATTGACTGGGCTACTTTTTTCGAAACAATCTGTGTACTTGATTAGTTCAGTACTATTTTGAAAAACATATATTACGCTTACATGTATTAATTTTGAAGATAACGTCAATATTTCTAGCTGTTTTTAAATCTCCGTACATGAACGTCTTTTTGGTAAATTTGTCATTATACGCATTTGCTGCTTTTTGAATTTTAAAATCTTCTTTACTTTTGCTTTCGTTACCCCATGCCATAATTCCGTACCGTAGGAGAGACTCAAAGTTTGTTATATATGTAAGTCGGACAGTTTCAGAGCTTATCGATTGTGTTAGCACTTTTAATGCAAAGCACATTTAATTTAATTTAATTTAATTTTCAGATTATCCATATGGTTACCGAAACTTACTGTCAGTATTTGCACCAGGAAATTGAATAACACTTTTAGTATTTCTGTCATTGTTATTAAGTACAGAATTTTGTATACTTCTAATTGAGAAACCAATAGCGTTAGTTTTTGCTAAATTAAGTATTGTTATTTTTCATCTAGCTATTTTTTTTTAAGTTTCTGATTGGAGTATCACACTTTTCTTTTAACAAGTTGGGATTCGGGTCTCTTATTAATAAATTAGTGTCATCAGCAAGTAAGATGAACTTTGATTCTTGATTATATAACGGAAGATCATTTATATAGAGTAAGAACAGAAATGGGCCCAGTATACTTCCCTGCAGAACTCCAAACTTTGTATATTGAGATATTTAATCAATATTTGATTAAGTAGCCTTATGTTGTCTAATATTCAGTTTCAGCTATTTGTCTTCTGTTTGAGAGGTAAGCTTTCATCAACTTTAGGGGGTATTCCATAACCTTTTAATTTTTATTACGTTCAACCGTATCAAGCTTTAGTCAAATCACAGAAAATAAAAAAACGTGTGTGTTCTTTTTGCTCGATTGAAAGCTTAATTGTGGTGTTTCAACTGTCATTGGGGATTGCTTTACATGCAATACTTGTACATTCAAGTTTTCAGAACGCTCTGTTTTGATTTTCCAAAGACTTTAGCCCTCCGCTTCGGTGCGGCCAGTCCGGGGTTCGAAACCGATGGAAGCAGATGACCTTACCCAACTTTATTTTTAACACCAGGATGAAAAAGTAGCTGGCTCTGATCAAGAGAATTCAATATATCTGTGTACTATCGTTACGCTGACAACACCCACTTTGATTAAAAGTCAATTCGCATGTACTGGTCGTTATGAGCGTTTCAACCATTGTTAGTATTTTCAAATGTTTCTGTTAAAAAAAAGTGATTGATATATATAAGGTAAATTTAAGACAAATGAAGGGAAAAACATTATAATACTTACAGCTTATAGTTTCGTATTAGATCACACATATTCACATATAAAAATGAGAATGTGTGAATATGTATGATCATACGAAACTATAAGCTGTAAATATTATCCTTTTTTTTTTTCTTCAGTTGTCTTAAATTGCCCTCCCGGCTTTCCTTTGTACTAGTTACATATATACACATATTTCCTTCCGGAAACAGGTCTAGGTGTGGTTGTGTGATGAGCCTTGATTTACACAACTGTAACAGCTAACGTGTTGTACTTCGTAAAGCGTAGCAAATCGCAAGGATGTAACTAAGAACAGCCTTCATTCTTACATTGATATGCAAGCCTTATTTGTGTAGTTGATCAGGCAATGAAAATGACCACTTCAGAGTATTGATTATTCTGTTTTCATTCAAGCGCTTAGAATATCTTAGATGTTCAGGTAGTTAAGTACAGATACTGGCTTGAGTTTGTACAGTCGGCATCAGAAGTTCTTTCCCTTTGCTACAATTTAATTTACGAGTAACTTAAGAATAAATTCACTAATTTGAGCAAACTTACAGAAAATCACGTTTCCGTTAAAAAAAGGGGGGGGGTACTAAAAACAGTACACAAATAGATGCATATATTTTGTCCATTGGTAGAAGTAATATGAAGGATATAACTTCCTGTGCTACATCTTGTGTATGTGGGGTAAATGAACCTTTGTGCATATTCTTTCACCAGTTCTGTAACACCCCTTTTAGCTTAAGTTTTCAGATATTTGTTTTCCATATCCCTACTGTTAAGTTGGATGCTGGTGACCACACCGTGCGCGCGCGTTTGTGTGTATTGGTGACCTTCCCGATTCATGTTTTACTTTTTTTAATAGTGAGATAGGACATTCACCCGGATAACTTGGCAACTAGGCTCAAAGAAAGAAGTCACAAACAAGGGTTAAAGCGTATAGATGGCAGGTGCTTTCTAAAAAAAACTGTATATTCTGTTTCCCAGCTTTGTCTGCTGTTCCTTACTTCCTGGGGGTCTTCATTTCTGGACGAGAGAGTCTCTCGCACACACACATACAGACAGAGAGAGAGAGAGAGAATTTCTCTAAAATTGAAGAGAAGCTCATCATTTTACCACTTCAAAGTTCAAAAGACGGGAGAGCGAAGATCCCACAAGTACATGAACTCCTAAGTAATATTTGATGATTATATAATTAACTTGAGAGCACAATGAAATTTTCCCAATCTCCAAGACTTGCCTGGGAATTTCCAAGTAATAATGTTGCTTTTGCCCTTGTTACTCGAATGCGGAGCTTTGTATAGTCATTATTTCTACAAAGACAGGTCAATAAGTAACGCGCAATCGCCTGCAACTCTCCAGTTTTCAAACGTTGAATCATGAAAGTTGGTGGGTAGCAACCTTAGACCTTTGGCTTTAGAGGCAACAAGTCACTCAATGTAAGATCCATTGGTTTCACTACATTTCAGCCAACGTTGTTTCCGTGACAAGAACGCACGTTGGTAAAATGCCGTAGGTTGATTATCACACCACTTCCTGACAAACTCAATGAGTTCTTCGTCACTCTGAAATGCTTTCCACTTTCCTTCAGACTACCAAAATGATGAAAATCTGATGGTGCCAGGACTGGGGTGTACGGTGGTTGTGGCACCAGTGTACGATCTCACGTTATCGTGATGCTGTTTGATGTCGTCGGTTTGCAAGTGTGGGTTCTTAGTTTTGCAGGCACTGCTCTGCTTCTCCAAGGATGAACAGTAACACTGGTAATGGTGGTCCCACTTTCCAGGAAGTCAGTGAAGATGATGGACGCCTGAAGATCCCAAAAAGATGAGGCCGTCAGTTTGTTTGATGGCCTTGAAAGTCGTAGCGGCTTCTTCCGCGGCGATCTCGCATGCTTCTACTCCATTGACTGACGTTTGAGCCATGTTTCATTACCTGTGATAACACCATGAAAACATTGTGGAAAGGTCACCAGCGAAATGTTCAAGCAGATCGTCACACACCTCTTTCCGATTTCTCTTTTGTGAAGAGCCGTAATATCCAAAGAGCATAGATTTTTCCGGTATCCTAAGCGTTCTACAACTCTGACATGCCAAGGTGCTCCAAAGGTTTGTGTGTGGTGATACATTTATCCTGAATCGGCTACTCAGTGGTTGTCACAGTGATCGGTCTGCCATATCGTGGTGTATCCTGAATGCTAAAATCTCCTCTGTGGAACCAACGGTGCACATTACTGCGATCCATTTTTTCTCACCATACACTGGCAATAATTGTCTGTTGATAGATGTAGCTGAGCCATCCCCAGATTTGTAGAGAATTACCGAGCGCTGTCGAAGTTAAGGTCCATTTCACTGTATCTGTAAAGACAAGAAACAAATGTTAACGATTGTTTGGAAGCTAATAGAATGAAGGGACTAACTACCAATTGCATGCTTCAGACTTTACAAAAAGAAAAGTTACTTGGACTTGTGTGTTACTTATTGACCGACCTTTGTAATATTCACAATTTAAATAAACATTAAAATAAGTGCATGGAAGTACTTGAAACAATCGAAGTTTAACTGAGATATCTATTTTTAAATTTCGTGGAAGAAGGAATCTTTTCCCTGAAAGAATCTGGATATAAATAATACAATTTTTCAAATGAGCCTACATTGGCATATCGTCGTCAGAACTGCAAAATCCCGTACGTGGCATTTTTTAAAACTTTTTTCGTTTTGGTACCAGTTTCTAGTTCTGTGTACTGCGCATACTTTAGAAAATTGCCATGTGGAAATAAACCTTTTATTATTATTATTATAAATATACAAACTTTTCAATACCGAAAATGATTCCAAACTGTTGTCCAGAAATTAGATATTTTGGCCTTCCTGAAAAATTCATATTGCCACATATTTTGCAGTTTCGACGATGATATGATAATTCTAGATATTCTCGGTTTAAATACAACAGAGGGCTCACTTGAGAGTGTTTCATTTATTTACACGAGGTTTTAGATACAGCAGTACTGCCATATTTTTTCTTAACTGCTTTCTAGAAGCTTGTTTAGAAATAACATTTTTATTTCTAGTGGTAGGTGATTATATTTCGATACCATTCTGACGAGCATAGAACATTGACTATTTCTAGTCTTGGTGTTGGGTGTGCGAATATAGTGTTATTACGTCTGGGACGAATAGGAATACAAAAGTTGAGTTCTGAAAGCAGGAGTAAGCATACCATGAGATATTTTGAATAGAAATAACATGTCTGCCAGATTTCATCTTGTAGAGACGTTTGTATATACATTTTCAGAAGTTCGTTGTTACTTAAGGATCGTTGAGAGAACTCTGTATTTAACAATGGCAATGAAGAAACCTAAGACAGAATCAGGGCGCGTCAAGTGAGCAGAAGCCATATTCCAAATAGGAGAGCAGTATTCCAATTTAGATGAAACGAAAGCTTTGAAAAACAAACTGAGAGAAGAGGACTTTGAATTTCAGTGAATCTGTAAAGAAAACCAAGTAGTTTCATAGCACTGCTTGTACTGGCCGTGATATGCTCAGCAAGGGTTAGTTTTTCATCAGAAATTACACCCAAATCTTTTTGAAGAAACACTTGCTTAATGGGGATATTGTCAATAAAGTATACAGACAATTTTGTTCTTTTTCAAAGGATTTAGGTCATGTTCCAAGTATTACACCAAACAACTATTTCAGAGATGTCCTGTTAAAGAAAGAGGGCGTCATTAACAGTTATTACTTTTCTGAAAATTTTGCAATCATCTGCAAGCAGAATATTACTAAAAGGTGAAGTTAAGTGAGATGGGAGGTCATCAATGTATAGAAAAAATAATAGTGGATCCAGAACACTTCCTTGTGGTACACCGGATAACACAAACATATTTGGAACGGGAGTCAGGAAGAACCACACGCTGTTCACGATTAGAGAGAGAGAGAGAGTCTTTAGGTATACCAAGTCCAAGTATACCACACATCCAGGTGGGAGGGGAGTTATCTGAGATAGATTTAGTCGCATGTGTAATCAGCACTGATAGATTTGTTAGACGAGAGGTGTTAGGTAGAAAGCCGTTTTGAACAGTATTTATGTACGGAGAGTCAATCTTTTATTATCTTTTCACAGACTAGACGAAGGCGAAAGTAGAGAAATTGGTCTATATGAAGAGGCAGTCACCTGACGTATGTATGGGAATTATATTAACTTGCTTCCCTAATTGGGAAAAAGCGTCTACTGAACAAGAGTGATAGTGGATATGAAAAAGAATAAGCAGTGTTACGGAGAAAGATTGAATTAATATTATCAGGTCCTACAGAGCGATAAGCTTAGAGACCGAAGGAGAGACTTGATTTTGTCAGGGTCAGGGCATGAGGACAGATTGGCTGAAGATGAGGCATTGTAGATAGAGGAAGGGATGAGTGGAAAAACTTGTAAAAAAGTAATCATTAAGCAGTTCCGCCGTATATTCGCCAGAAGCAAGTACCGTGTCGTATTTCATTTCCATAGGTATACGTGAGTGCTGCCTTCTCGCAGTTACCAGAGACCAAAACGTTTTAGGATTGGCTGTTACTTTTTCTGATATATTAGAGACATAATTTAAATATTTGCGTCTAAGGAATTATTTTGTATGGCGCCCAATTTCAGAAAAAGAATTGTGTGTATGTTCAATTGGAAATTGTTTCCAGAGAGACCATGCGCGTTTCTTATTTTTCAAGGCTATTCGGATCTCAGTATCATACCAAGGGAGAAATTTCCTTTGAGCTTAAACTCACAAGAAAGAGAAAGAACTGGCAGCCAGCCATTAAATGAGAGTTCAGTATTGATGTTAGAGCTGTGAAAAGAAGTATGCGTTAAATGGAACCGCTAATATTGTAACAATTGCCAATTTTAAACGAAGATGAGGCTAAAATATTAATGATCTTAAGTCCAAGCCTGGTAGAATTCGCAACATAAACACCAAGTTTACTGTAAATATTATTTGATTTAGGGACGTTCTCAGGACGTAGAATGGCAGCCATTTATTTATTTTACGGGTAGTTGGTTGGCTGGAGTCATGTTTGGGTATATATATATATTTGTTTAATGTGTGCAGCGACCAGATGTTTCCCTACCTTCCTCTTTCGTGGGAGCGGGGAAAAAAGCGTGAGGCTTGCATTCTAAGAAATGAGGTTGTGTTTCAAGCCGTTAATCTTATTGGTACTTATTGGTAAGAGTTCCGTTTCCAGCTACGGGAAACGGCTAAAATATGTCCGTTCTCTCTCTCTTTCCAGTTTCGGGAGACGGCTAAAATATGTCCGTCTTTCTCTCTCTCTTTCTTTCTCTTTTTCATTCTCTCTCTTTCTTTCTCTCTATCTCTCTCTCTTTCCTTACTAAAAACTTTGTTTCCCCTTTTTCGGAAAATTTTCTGAAATTATTTTTCCATTTCTGGAAACTATTTTCTGACTCCAGAATTTCGGAAAAAGGTTTATCCATCCCTAATTTCAAGCAGATTTAAGTTAATTCTTCTCATAGCTTCTTTGTTAATCTTCGAATTTGTCGATAAACAAGCACGTAAATATTTTTTATTGCCTTGTGTATACTGTTTATAGAAAATGAAATGTTAATGATGTTTTTTTGTTTCTTTTCAGAAGAATTATGACCACTTGGAGGAAAGGCCCTTGGATTTAGCTAGCAAACGCAATATTTGGTGTGGCAGTGGTGATACACAACAACGTGCCTCTCAATACGTGCCTTTTAATGTATATGAGACAAATCCTGGTAAAAAAGTAGCTTATTGTGAATATGGCTATGTACAGTACGGATCTTATGTAAGCCCCTTCGGATCAGCAACTTCAGCAAATTCGTATATGTTCCAAACACCGGAAAGTATAAATGGTGCATTTGTTAATCAAGTGTCTCACAGGTTTGAAGTGAACCAAAATCAAGGTTGCTACAATCCACTGAATTTTCCAAAGAATGCAGTTGTAAACCCATCGTTAATTGGTACAAGTTGGAATGCTCCGTCGTATATACCTAGTCAGCAAGACATTACATATTGTAGCTCGAGCCCAAAATCTAAGCGATCATCTTTTGGGACAGTGAATAGTAATCAATTTAATTGTTTCAATTATGAGAGTGATAGTAACTCAGGAACAAATTGTGCCTTAGAAAGTACGAGATACGTGCAGTCTAAATTATCTGACAGTGATAGTGTAGTATCAAGCACAGAACGACCATACTCTGACAATGGTGAACAGTTATGTTTATTAGCAGAGAGATTGATAAAACATTTTGACATGCGAACAGAACCTATTCAAAATAATTTTATCAGTGACAGATTTGATATAAGTAATTGTGATGATACGAAGCCTGAAACAAATACTTTACGTACGTGTTTTCAAATCATAGAAAATATTTCAAATTTGGAGATCGGTAAGACTGAACAAGACTGTAAGGATAGTGTATGCTCTAATGAAATAACTAACTGTGATGAACGAGGTAAGAACAATACTATCAGCAATAATGTAACGCGTTTTAATGATTGTACCAACAATAGAGACAAAACTAGTCCGCAAGATTATCCCCTATACCCTGTACAAGTCAACCAGACATATGACGTTTCTTCGTCCAACCTTCCCAGCGGCGAAGTTTCGACAGTGAGTACTTCCCAAAACTTATCTGAACTATATTTTGATCGAACTGTAGTGCAGTATAGTGAGCATGATAGAAGTACAGGTGAAATTACAAACACATCAGAAGAAAGCAGAAATGATACCAGTGCTAGTGGAGATATTGAAAAAGAGTTAAGTGAAACATCCATTCGTTCATTTGAAAACGTTGAGACTGGTGGTGATAATACTAAATGTTATCAAGAAAATTCGTTTGTGGCTGTTAAAATGTGTGATGGACAAAGTATTTCCGATATGGATACAAGGGAAACTGAACTTAATAACAGTGCTCTAAATGAAGTTCCTAGTACACTTGTTGAATTCAAAGCTCCATGTGCTGCGCACACTACCTCATTTTGTGTAAATCCCAGTGAATCAAATGGTGAAGACGTTCCAACCGGAAACCGTGCAATATTACCTCCAGACTGCGATAGAGCAAATGTCATTGTCTATAACGAGTGTCGTCCTAATGAGACATTAGCTGTTGAACACAATTCTGAATGTTGCCTTGATCTTAGTTATCAGCGTCTTCCTAACGCGACAGCGAATGGTGAGCAAAAGAATTCTCCCTACCGTCCTGCTGTTAAGTACGCATCCCTTTCTGATGAGGCAATGACTGTTGAGCCAAAGACTTCTCCGTATAATGCTACTTCAAACGGGACAACGACTGTTGAAGGTCAAAAGAATTCTTCATGTGCTTCTGATGTTAACTATAAATATTTTCCTGATGGGACAATAAGTATTCAGCAGAAGAGCCCTGCATGCAATCTTCCTGTTGCTTCTGAGTGCCTTCCTGATAAAACTGTATCTCTTGTGCAAACTTCTCCATATAATCTTACTGTTACTCGTGAATGCCTTCCCAATGGGACATCGCCTGTTGAACAGAAATGTTTTCCATACAATCGTGCTGTTTCTTATGAATGTCGTCCTAATGGGGTAGTCCTTGTTGAGCAGAATTCTCCGAATGCTCTTACTTTTGCTTATCAATGCACTCCTAATGGGACAGTGCCTGCTAATCAGACAAATTATCCGTATAATCTTAATGTTAACTATGAATGTCTTTCCGGTGAGGCAATGGATATTGAACAGAAGAGTTCTGCATGCAATCTTGCTGTCACTTCTGAGTGCCTTCCTGATGGGACAGCATCTCTTGTGCAGAATTCTCCATGTAATCCTTCTCTTACTCGTGAGTGCGCTCCCAGTGAGACAGTGCCTGCTGAGCAGAATTCTCCGTGTGATTCTGCTGTTCCTTATCAATGTCCTCCTAATGGGACAGTGCCTGTTGAGCAGAAGAATTCTCCATGTGATTCTGCTGTTGCGTATGAATGTCCTCCTAATGACACAGTGCCTATCCAGCAGAATTCTCCGTGTGGCCCTGCTGTTGCGTATGAATGTCCTCCTAATGGAACAGTGCCTGTCGAGCAGAATTCTCCGTATGGTTCTGCTGTTTATGAATGTCTTCCTAATGGAACAGTGCCTGTTGATCAGAAGAATTCTCCGTATGATCCTGCTTTTGCTTATGCATGCTTTCCTAATGGAACTACGAATGTTGAACAGAGAAATTCTTCGTGTTTTCGTGGTGTTACTTACGATTCTGCAATGGCTGTTGAGCAGAATATTTCTTCGTGCAATGAAACTGTTACTTCTAAATATGTTACTAATAGAGCAGCAACTGTTGAACACAAGAATTTTCCGTGTGATGATGCAGCTACGCATGGGAACCTTCCTAATGGAATAGTGACTGTAGAACAAAAGACTTCTCCGTGCAATATTGCTATTACGTTAGGGTGTCTTTCTAGTGGGACTGTGTCTGTTGAGCAGAAGGATTCTCCCTGTAATCTTGCTATCACATGTGGGTGTCTTCCAGATGGGACAGTGCCTATTAAACAGAAGAATTCTTCCTGTGGCCCAGCTGCTACTGAAACTCTTCGTGATAAACCAATGGCTGTTGAACAAAGTAATTCTCAATGCAATGTTGCTTTTGGTTATGAATATCGTAATGGGGCAATACCTGTTGGACAAGCAAATGGAATAGTGGTGGTCAACCAGAAGAATTCTCCATACAGTGTCGCTGTTACTTGTGGATGTGTTCCTGACGAAACAATGGCCGTTGAACAGAATTCTTCAGTTGATTTTGCAACTACCTCTACTGCTACTCTCAGCGACAAAAATTCAAAACCGGAAAGAGAATCTCAAGAAGAGTGTCAAAATTCTAACATCCTCAAGGAACCTTCAGACATGTCCTGTCCGTATTCTCCAGCCCTGTTTTCACCTAGTGACGACGCAGGATGGGTTATAGGTACGTATAGAAAGAGAATAGACAATTTGTGCATGCTTTTAGAGCGTTTACCTTTCGTAAGCTGTTGTGTGTATCCAAGTTTTCTATTCATTGACGATGACTTTCCAATTTGACCTGATAGCTGACTTTACATCAGTTATTTTTCGAAATACTCTCCGTTGGTGTAAGTACATTTGTGGAAGTTTCATCTCCCCAAAATTCCTTTAATAGGAAAATCAAGTGGTAGCCACATGGAGACATATCAGGACTGTATGGAGGATGTGGTAAAAACGTCCCTTCCCAACATCGTTGATGTTTCCGTGGCCACTTTAGCTGTATGAAGCCTAATGTTGTCTTGGAGGAAGCATATCCCACTATTGAGGAGCCCTGGTCTTTTGTTTCTCAGTGTTGATTTAAAGGGATTTGAGGGATCGCTGTATTAGGTTGCATTGATGGTTTGATGATCTTCCAGGAAATTCACAAGAATAATACCGTTAATGTCTCAATGACGTGATCTTACATTTTTGAATGGGAGCGAATCATTGTGTAAAGGAGCCAGGGTGCCGCCCCGGTACATTTTTCTGACGTCAGGGAATGCCCTGTTTCTTTGTGTTATTTAATTTATTTATTTTTTAACATTATTTCCTTTTGCGTTGAAAGTAGCTGGAAAAAAACAATCTGTCACTGGTAGCCTTAGGTCTACACTACAAGCGTACTCATTAGCTGTGCCATATTGTATAGTTAAATTTTACTACAACTTTAAGAAGTTTCGGCAGATTCTTAATTAAAATAATCAAATTTGTTTCCTTGCTACTGTTTTGCTGACAAGTACAGTTGATTATTCTTGTAGTGGAAGTAGCATTAATGCCATCATTACTATACTGAAGAGGTACATAGGGAGTCCATACATTAACGCACATGGTACTTGCTATATCATAAAGTACTCAAACAAACCCCTGGTACTATTTTCTCCCCCTCTACACTACTGCTTGCACATTTGTTTTCCGGTGAGTGGTGATGAATTCATGTCTCGTCCTCTGTTACAGCACGCCTGAGATGTAAACGTATTTGCGATTTACAACCTGGTGGCTTTCTGCTCATCGGACAGATGGTTAGGCGCACACCGTGCTGAAGTGCAGCTTATCGTGGATTATGGTGTGCACAGTGCCAACCATATTCAAAGTTCAAATCACTTACACTAATCTTTCTGTTGTCCAGTATGAGCTCATTTTTACCCTCGAGGTCATCTCGTCATTAACAGCAGTTGCCGACCTTGCAGTATTCGTTCGTTGTCGACGCTATGTTTGTCACCTTACACCACTCAAGAACGAATGACCAGGACAGACACGACTTACTAAACTGTGCTTAAAATCTCTAGTGAATTTAACTGCCACTCACTGATTGGTTGCAGAGAAATTTTATTATTATTCGCTGCACGGAAACCGAAACATACATACACTCACCATTTCTCTTTTTGTAATGTGGGAGGAGTTGTTATGACAGCGAGAATGAAAGAAACAAGTGACTGTTTGGTAGCTTGAGGTATCAATATTGCCAAACACTTAATAATAATAATAGGCACAATGTATGAAACCAACAACAGTTCAGGTCAAATTTGAACGCCTCTCATAAATGTATTTGTCGTGATAGATATTTCAGTAGTAGTATGTCTCGGAATTGGGTATTCTAACAGGGTGTCTACTGACCTGGAAAAAGCCTGGAATTGTAGCGAAACCCTGGTTTGTTTGTTTTTATTATTATTTTTAATATAAGTTTTCACTTTATGAATTCCACTTTGTAAACATTTAGAAGAAACTTTATAGAATTTGTGAATTTAAGGTCACAGAATGAGGCATGCAGTAATTAATTTTTGTGAGAAGCTCCTCAGGGACTCTCAGACTCCTTGTGAGTACGGGTGTGACGACCCCGAGGATATCCGAGCTTATATCAGCCATACTTATTTTTTATTGATGCTCTGTTTTTTTTCCACATTTCATCTTTCTCTTAGGGTCATTCCAGAGAATTTCGACAAATAAAATAAGAATTGGTCGCTCCACTATTTTTTATTTCCTTCATATTTGGTACATTGAATGCCATATACAAGCGAAGTTGAAAACAGTTTTGAATTCTTTTTATTGCTCATAGTTGAGATGTACAGGGTGTTCAAAAATTAGATTCTGCAAAAACAGCTAATTATAAAGTTACACATATTTCACAAACCAGTTGAGATATTTGAATAACATTTAAAATATAGACACCTCATTGAATATTTAAAGCTATGTCTTTTTAAGTTCTAGCCTCAAAACGGCTATCGGACAGCGTGGTGTAAACAGTTGTATAGGTGAAATTCTCGTTTTTAGATTCTTTTCTTGATTGAATGGAAAGAAATAACAAGCTGTTTACTTTGTTATTATTATCTACTGTTGTCACTGTAGTGGCCTAAAAAAATTAACTTCCTGTGTTATTTCCTTTTCTATATATCGAGACTTCAATTTCATAAAAACTCACATTTGTCAAAATTTGAGGGCTGTAAGTCAAAAGGGGGAGGGAGTACATGAACAAAATTTCGCGTAGGAGTTCCTTTATTTATGTTCTGAAACCCCTGAAAGTTTCATTTTGTTATTCAAACCCCTCTATGAAATACAGCTTCTGAAAGTTGCTTAAAAAGCTATAGTCGTGTCAATACAAATTATCATTGAAAAATGAGGCTATTGTTAATAATAGTGTAATCACGTGCCTTAAGCACAAATAGATTATGTTTTACGATCTTTGTTGGTGCACAGAGCTATTTTAGCTTTCTTCTATCTGCTGCTTAAGGAAAAACTGTGCTTAAAAAGCGCTCATCTCCAAGCTGATGTTACGAACTCTTCCTGACTGACAGTTTTTTCTTAAGGTGCAGTTTCGTTTAGGCGATGGTCGTATGCGATGACCGCATTCAGCAAATGCGTGCGACGGAAGCATGTAGTGGGGTGGTTTCGTTTGTGCATTTCGCACCGCGGGACGTTGTACTGTACTTTATACATTTATACGATTTACTTTCCGTGCATTACGAGTTTAAGATCTTTCTGTAAACAACGTTCTTACAGTAATAGAATTTTAGGCACGATTACAAACAACTATAATAATAATACAATCAGCATTTTAAATTAAACTCAACTTCCATTCAATATTAAACAATATAGTTACTTCAAGCTGCCAGAAAATTCTGCTGCCATCTATCGAACAGCAAACTTACTAGAGGACAATCACATCTTTGCATGTATTCTCTTTCTTTCGGATTTTACCAATAATTTTATAGTATTTTCGTGCATTCTTGACTTAGCTTTTCATCTCTTCTGAAGTTCATATTTGGCACAAAATAGTTCCAGATTCAAAGAAAACGCGAATAAAAACTGCACAACACTCTACAACGCATGCGATTGCTGCAGCTTGACTGCTCTCCGAAGGAGTCGTTGCAACAGTTGCTAGCCACACCATACGTCCGACGCGCAAACCAACCCGGCTTCACTCATTTCCCTTCAACGTGTCAATGCAGTGGCGCGTTCCGCAGTTGCTTGCGATCTTCGTATGCGAAAATCGCACAAACGAAACTGCACCTTTACAAGTTATGTACGCAGCCATGTCATGCGATAAGATGTTATTCTTTTCATTAGGCCTAATAGAATCGATTGGCTTACATTTCACTTGGATCTCGCGTTAAAATGTCAGCTTTTCTTTTCAGGTTATGTACAGTGCATACCAATGTTACGTAAGAAGTTACTCTTTTCCTTACGTCTAATAGAATACACAGACCTGCTTCTTAGTATTAATAATCTCTAACAAAGACGTTATATCCAGTATCCTAAGATACCGCAGATTCGCCAATAGCTAATCCTCCGTCACACAACCGTTCTGTAACTTTCTTGCATCAGTTTTAAGAAGCTGTATTTTCATAGAAGGATTTGAATAACAATGGAAGTATAACCTATATTTGCATTACATGACATACTTTGTAACAAAATAGAAATAAAACAGCCGCGATTTTAACCGCGAGATCCAAGTAAAATGTAGGCTAATGGATTCTATTAGGCCTAACGAAAATTATAACATCCCTTCGTATGACATGGCTGCGTACATTAACTTGTACAAAAAAAAAA